>VZRS01014760.1:0-119626 GCA_013398055.1 Ifrita kowaldi | reverse complement strand
TTTTTTAAATAAGCTGGTTTTATCTGAAACAGTCGTCAAGGTAAAGCCTGTTCTTTCCTGTTCTTGGTGGTTAACCATCTGCTCCTGCTTGTGTTTCAATGCAGTTGCATTCTTGTTGCCCAAATAAGGGGCCAATGTGTTCCTAATATTGAAAACTAGGAACCATTTTTTTTAATTCTCTCCAGACAGAGTCTGATAATGAACATACTTCACTGCTGTCAATGTATAGTCATAAACAAGGACCTCAGCATTTTCTTGTAGCACAAAACATTTTCTCAACAGCAGTATCTTCATTCACGAATTAGCAGCTATATCCAACAAATCAAAAAAATATGCAAAATCACTGTGATACCTACATTAACTGGATCTTTTTATGTTATTGTACAGAAGACCACGTGCAAAGCAAACAATTTCTGCAAGTACAGTTACAAAGAAACACTTACAATTTACTTATTGCTGCTATATCCAATGAAGTTTTCTTTCACTTTCCCTATGTGCTGTGCTTGAATTGTGAGGATGATGAAATTATGCAAATGTAGTACATCATGTTACTGAACTCACTGTGAGCAGTATTATCCTCGCTGCCTGCACCCAGGAAATACTTCTCCTTTCCCGGAGCGTTTTGCTCATTGCCTTATCCTCTCAACAGAAACAAAGGGTCATTTGGAGGACACGGACGCAGCCGCCACCTCACTGGACATTCAGCCTGCCCCTTCAGGAGAGTTACTGATCTATGAGCTGCCACAGTAGAAGTTTTAGGCCTCTTCTTTTGTCTGCAGACTGCATACACAAGTGGTGTTTATAGCTGCAAACAACTTCTGGGATGATAAATTACTGAGGTGGTGGGCTCACTGTCACACAGTCATGCAGGGACATCACACACAGGGACAATGCATGCAGGGACAACACAGCCAAGTGAGAGCATGAAGGAAGAGGAGGAATGAGCTTGCTTCCTACCATCTGGGTGGAGCCTCCCTAGCAGGCTGCAAGTACAGATCAAATTTGAGAAGGAATGAAGATGAATAATTCACCACTCCAAGCCTCATTCACGAGGAGCTAGTAGTAAAAGGAAAAGGAAAGAGAGGCAAGGTCCTCTGACCATAAGACTGAACTTTTTAATCAGTCTAACAAGAAATTCAGTCACTTGGACACAGCTCCTAGCAACCTGAAAGATTAAAATAAAAATTGCAATGGAACGGTTGGCAAAGAATATGATTGTGAAAATCTTGATGCATAGGGATGCTGGCCTCTCCACCTCCTGAAGTTGTCCATCAGTGTTCTAGGTGGAGGGAGTTCAGAGAGTGGAGTCAAAAAATATACATACTCACTGTAACAGGAGCAATGATCATATTCAGAGCTGAGGAGAACCTCTTGGTTGAAGACATGGAATTAACTTAATGACTGGCAATATAACCCACCACAATTTATCCTTCTGTGTGTGTTTTTGTAATGATAAAAAATACGTGGTGTAAAGCTAGGGATAAGCACATTTCAAAACTCTAGGAAGTGGGAGTACTTTTCACTAGAACAGTGTAAAATGGGGTAGTGTTTTCTTGATGTGAGAAAGGGACTGATCATGCCATGGAGAAGTATTGCTACAGAGTCGTGGGCTAGCTATAATTCTGTGCATCCCTGAGAGAAAACGGTAGCTGTTAGCCACTTGCTCATGTCTTACTTGCTCTTCACAGTCACTTCTCCATGTCATAGCTTGGTGCTCTTGTCAGGGCTGACACACTATCGCTTATTCCATGTCTTAACCTTTCCTCTTACATGCCTGCAGCAAGTCTGAATATGAGCTCACATTAATGATACATAAACTGAGTACTTTCAAACTTTGTCAGTTGTCTAAATTCAGTAATTTGTACAAAGCTTGCTTGCATTTTATTCCCAAAAGGACCTTAACATCATGAGCTGATGGGTCAATAGGACTCCACTGACTGTGAAACAACAGGCAAAGTCAGATCAAGCTGAGGAAATGCCGACAGTGAATTCAGTTTATACCAATGTTACTTCTAATCACTGGCTTGAAAGCCTTGTCTGGGTCATGTTCACTTGGGCAGCTCAACCCACGCCCTTCAAAGCCTCTAACATTCTCTTCTGTATTATCACTGTTATATTTATAGAGTTATTTTTATTAATGAAACATCCCTGAGCAGCATAGAGTGCAACATTTGCATCAAGCAGTGATTGTCATTTACGAAGCATGAAACTTAAAGAAGAGGACGGGGCCTCCAACACACTGTTCCTAATGGATGTCAGAGATAGGATTTAGTTTCTAGAGTGGAGGCAGAAGGTGCTGGGATAGGCTGGTAGGTATAAATATACTACTATTTTATGGCAAGGGAAAAGCAAGCTGTTCTGTCTCAGGGCTCCATTTCATACATCCTTAGACATAATGAAGTGGACAAAAAAAAATCTTCCATGTTTCAGTTAGATCTTATGTGCTATATTCCTGGGATGTCCAAAAGACAATGACTGAAAACAGGAACCACCTTCCAGGCTGTGCTGTTTCGTAAAGAGCACAATCAATGCAGAGTCAGGAGGGAGGAGGAGTGGGGAAGCCTGAACATCTTTAAAATGACCTTTGAAGCACAGCTTCAGAGAGGTGAAAAAGTCAACAGGGAAAGGAGCCATCAGCTGCACATCTGTAACTAAGCTGCTGGACCCATTTGTGAGACTGCTGCGACCTTAGAGAAGCTCACACACTCCGGAGGTGGGAGGCAGAGAGGCTAGCACACAGGAGCAGCTTTGCATCCTCTTTGTTACAGAAATTGTTACATCAGAAATCCTTGCAAACTGTCCCAAAGGGAAACACACCCCTGTGCAAGCTGCCGCTGTGGAACTGAACAAAGGAAATCACACAATAAAGCTCATCTTCATGGGCAGCTCTGGTAGCTGCTCCACCTCAGCACCATAACCTGGCACAGGTATCGAAACAGCATTGGGGCCCACAGTGCAACAGGAGAATAAACTGACCCCTGTGAACCTGAGCTGAAAGGAACAACACAAAGCATGAAGACAAAGCATTTATGAGGATACCATCTGCCTTCTGCTCAACAAAGCTCAATGGGGACCTCTTAATGCCAAGGGCCTCCCATCTTGTGATGGGTTGAGCACCTTCCATGTAGTGCTGCAATGCCTCAATTTTTAGTGACTCTGGTTAGAGCTAAGTGTTTGACAACTTGCAGAATCAATTCCTTAATGCTGCCTGTCACAAGCCAATCAATAAACATATACTGCTTTTGGAAACAAGTTTGCTCATCTGAGGTGCTTTCTACTACTACGCCTCTTTTCTAGCAATTTCCTTTAGAAGGAAATACAAATCTTGGAATTAATTCTTTATAAAAAGAGCAGGTAAGAGTGATATTTACAGCAAAATAAAGTCTTTGTGGTAGTATAATGAACACTGTACATCTGCTTCCTCAATGCCAAGGGTAATTTAGCATAATACGGTTGAATTATCAGAGAGCAATGCTAGAAGTAGTAGACTCAATACATGCTTTAAATATATGCTTTAAATATCCTTTTGTTATAGGTCCCAGGTTAATCAATCCTTAAAAAAAAATGTGTCTCATTTGAAAAGCTTGTCACTAAAAAAATCAACAAACATATCCAGGTATTACAGAAAGAAGATGTAACAAATTCTAGTTTTAGAGACTTACTTGAAAAGCTTCAGGTTCTACTGTGGACTACTGAAAGCCAAAACAAACTAAAATGAAGAACTAATATTGTGAATTACAAAATTATTTACTAAAATGAATGCTATTTTATCCTTTAAAGTCTATGGATAACTTAAACATGTGAAGTCCAATATCAATCAAATATCAATGATATTTGAAATTTTCAGTGTAAATGACTATGTAGGTGAAACCAATCACAAAAATCCAGCCTGTAGCATGTGATCATTATGTGTTGTTCTACACACAGTCAATGAAGGGCAAAAGAGGTATTATACCTGTGTGGCCAATTCCAAATGACAGAAAATTAAATAAAATATAATTACAGTTACCACAGCACAGTTCCATAAATAAATAATGTTTGAAAATGAATTTTCATTTTCCAAATAAACAACAATGCTATTTGCTCAAATTTCGTATGAATAGTAACAAAAATTTGTCTGGCAATATTTGAAATTCTTGGTAGAGGTTATTGCCTATCAATGGCAATGAAGATCTTGTATGCCAGAGTATTAGAAGTTTTAGGACAAAAGGCAAGAATCAGTTTTTATTTCTAAACCGGTTATTGCTACCTTTTTGGTCTCTGACGCGTCACTTAACCTTTCTTCTTTCATTTCCACATCTTTAAAATGTGATCTAAATCACTACTGATTGGAAAGGTCATTATATTGTAGTGATATAAGAACAGTTCTTTAAGGATTAAAAGCCCTGCAGATAATGATTAGTGTC
The DNA here is from genome assembly GCA_013398055.1 of Ifrita kowaldi. Classification (NCBI taxonomy): domain Eukaryota; kingdom Metazoa; phylum Chordata; class Aves; order Passeriformes; family Cinclosomatidae; genus Ifrita; species Ifrita kowaldi. The sequence goes on along the minus strand of VZRS01014760.1, from coordinate 115,220 downwards.
TTTTTCACTGGTGATTACCTTTTAGCTATCTAGCCTGAGAAGTAATTCAAAAATCTCAAGGAGCGATTCGCTTATTTGAGAAGAAGCAACATTTTCAAGATGTAACACACAATTGTGAAGGACTATTTATAAACATGACAAACCTCTTTATTAAGCAGTACAATGAACAGCAGTATTTATCACTTCTTCCGTATTTCTATGGGTTGGCTAAATATATGCTTTTGATATACTGAAAACGAAATTATAAAATATTTCAAACAACATGTGTGTATTCTTGTGTTGGGAAAGACAAGGAAAATATGAATCCCCTGCAATTAAAACTGAGCACTTCAAGAGTTCAGTTTGACTCAATTTTTTTCCCAATAAATCTGCACAAACAGTATGCAGACATCAAGTTTTTTTGATACAGAAATATTGAAATTTGAGATTTTTTTCTTGGATTTGCCAAGTAAGAAGGGCTGCAAATGGGTAAATCACCTTATAAAGGAATGTCAGTCTTACAGATGAAGTGGTATAAAGAAGCATCAAGAGGAATGCTTTATTATGTTAATTGAAGACATTTTAATGTAATCACTCGAGAAATGTGCTCTCAGTTTGGAGCAAAAAAAAGTACTTCAGTAATCGCTGTTCTACAGATTAAGCAATTTTGAAGAGTATGTCACATTTGCAACAAAGTCTTGGCACAACTAAATTTGCTGGGCAGATTTTTTTCTTTTTCCGAAGTTGTAATGTACCTACAAAGAAACATTTATTAGCTGAGAGTTTGTAACTACTCTTGTACCTCGTTCTGGCATTGCTAAAACAGAACACATAAATTGTGATATTCTCTAGACTCAATTCTACCATAAAATATGTATGCAAACTTGCAATCTGACTGATGGAAGTCAAGGGAGAACTCCAAATAGTACTTGAAATAGCCCATGAATTATTTGCTCATGCAGAAAAGAGAAGCTTGAGACCAGAGCTGCACAAGGTATTAAGTTATCACTACAACAGACCCAGTTTCTTTGCCCACCCTAGGGTGCACCTGTGTCCTTATGGGCTCCCTGTGGCACTGCCCCTCCATGAGCCTGGCAAACAGGCAGGTACTCTGGCCTCCCTACCAGCACGGCTCCCCTTGCCTTGCCTCAGATTGCACTGGCTTCTGTATGGTTTGAAATAAAGAAACGGATCTGCTTGTGATCCTGCCTTCACTTCCCTTCTTCTTTACTGCCTGCTTCTTATTTCCACTCTACGCCCTCCGCTGGCATCCCAGGAGGAGACTTCTCTGGAAAAGTTCAGAATGGGTAAAAGTGGTGGTAAAGAGAGATGTAGCAGAAACTGAATCCCTCTTTCATAGTTAAAATGTCTGTGTTTTGTAATACTGGCAGAATGCAGATACATTATCAATGACTGCTGATGAAACCTAATTAATCTATAAGATTAAGTCCATGGCAGCCTTCCACTCCCCTCTGTGTTTGCCTTTGGTTTTGCAAACAAATGCACATAGAGTCAATTCAGAGACAGACAAAAAGAAAAGAAAGCTCCAATCCTTTGCTCCACTCCTGAAATGCATCTAAAATAAATCCTATATATGCATATATATACACAGTTATATACATACAGATATACATACATATATGCATGTGTTTAAAACATACACAGATGTATGCGTGTAATGGAAACCATCAGTCCCATCCAGATGATGACAGTCAGAAACAGCAACAATTATACTGTCCTTTGTAACCATGCACTTCACTCACTTTTGACTTTCCTCCTCCTTCACTCCTTTCCTTCCTCTTCAGAGATACATTTTAGGCTTGCTATGGTTTTCACTGAGTTTACTACCTATCTTTCTAATGAGTTCAGCAAAAAACAAACCAAGGCTCGAAGCTACTTTTCAAAGCAGTGTCTATATAAAACAAAATCATGTGTGGAATCAGAAAAATGTACATATGGGATTGTCTGTATTTTTACTCCATGTTTCAGATATTTTACTGAGACCAGGTCCTACTATGTTCACTTTCATATATGTTCTATCCCTGTAATAGTGAGAAAATAAAAAAAACCCCAATCCTATTCCTCTTTTCACTAAAACCATCCAGACAAGGCTTTTGCACCATTGATACATTCCTGATGTTTGATTTACACACAGCACACATGCACTACATTACACACATCTCAGAAGTGATCCTGTCATTACACATTGAGAGCTGACAATTTAACACTGTCAAAGCAATCTTGATTGCTTTGCAAATCAAGCAAATCTCGAAGTAATTCTAATACATTACTTGGAGAGTAAGAAATACATGACAGCTGGGTTGAGCATCCGTTAAATGTAGGCATGTGATTTTAAGTTACAGCATGTATGCATATAATACATACATACATATATACATATGTATATGTATATATATGTATATATATATGTGAGTGTGTGTCTTCCATATATGCACCATAATTTCCAAGACAGCTACAAATTTCCACATGCATTAAACTATCTAAAAACATAGAACTAGGCAGTCTAATAAGTGGAATTTCTTAAATTATATTTGAACAATAAACAGCAAGAGTAATACTGCAAAGTACTGCTCTATTATAATGTATATCTACAATAAAATTCTAGGAACAGTTGTCTCCCAAAACATAACCCAATAAAAGTAAAAAAAAAAAAAAAAGGAAACACCCAGTGTCCCATATTTGTATATTCATTGTCAGTTCAAAAATAAGAAAAAAAAAAAAAAGAAAAAGTAAACAAAAGAGAAAAAGACATCCCCACTCAGAGTTGCATATTTACATTCTTCAAACTGTAGCGGTGAAAAATAATTCTATTAAGTGCAGGACATTCCTAGTGTTGCAGTAGTGACATTTTTAATAATTTCTTAATGAAAACATTTCTTTTTGTCTTACTAGTGATGCATTCCATGACTACGTGAAAATTCTATTATCCCCTTCACTTGCAGCCAGTGGTTGAGTCTGGATTGAAAAGCTCCTTGTATAATGGAGGAAACAGTGTGTTCACTATGTCTGGATGAGACTGCTTAAATACCTGCAGTTTCTCTCCGTGCAAGTTGCAAAGTGCAGTAATTGTTGGTATCTTGGCTATTAACTGTAAGACATTGAAACAAAAAAAAAGGCAATAGGTGGAAGCAAATTTTTGTATAAATTACACTTTCCAACTACGTTAGCATCTTGCTGAGTAACTGAAAATTATACTCCAAGCTTCATCAAAACCCATCCAAAGGACCAGACATTGTTCTTACCATAAGAGCCTAAAGACAGCTGCCCCCAAAGTTTTAGCCAAGGGCCAAAAATGCATTTAACAAGGAACAGCCTCAACGAGTACTTTTTTAAGGCAGTCTCATTATTTACAGGGTATAAATTAAAATTATTGGTATATTGAACAAAAAATGGAGTAAGAGGAAATAAGGACAAGAGTCAAACAAGCCTATCTTCTACACATGGCAAGCACATAGCGTGCTGCTTTTAGCTTACATTAATGTGCCAATACACAGGGAAATGGCTGCAAAAAGAGGACAGTCATGCTTGAGGAGTGCTTGGCATTTCGTTTTAAGAACTTACTTTTGTCAATGTCTCCTCGTCGAGGTGGTTCTTCTGGATAACATGTTGAAGTGCAAAGTAAATCTTCTCCTGAAGCTTCTGGACCTTCCTTGGCTCTATTAACCAGGCTCGATCTGAGAAAAAGGAAAACAAAAGGTAAAGAATGCAGAGATGTTGGGCATGCTCAAGGTGCATGCAGGGTACTGCGCTGCCAAGTATTCACAGGAATCATAATTCTCATGAGGAAAGACTGCATGGTAATTAAAGACATGGTTTCAGAGGCAAACTGTCTTAACCCATTAAAGGATCACCTGAGCACTTAATTAACACAAACAAAACATACAGGAACACAGTGTTGGCCCTGCATCTCTTTTTTTAAAACAGGATGTTAGGCATAAAGATGGGAATAGAAGTGAAATGTGGCTGAACCATTTTATTATTCTCTCTTGGTACAATCAGTGTTCTTCTAATTTCAAACTGGCTAGGTGATAAACATGTCATGTTATCTCAGTGTGTTAATACATAAATAAACTTACTGAGCAAAACTGTTCTTCGAAAATAAGAATATAATTAAACACTAAAATATAATATCTCATTATTTACTAGGCTAAAATTTTGAGACAAAATATATTCTAAATAAAAAGAAATGGCTTCCTTCAAAAGAATTCCTTTAATAATTCAAATTAATTGCAAAGTGCAAATTTATCCTTATTTTAAAATGTTCTCTTTTTAAACAACACAAAACGTAAGATCTGGAAGAGTAACAGCTACAGACACAGTTGTTTTAAAGCCTATATGGCTTCTATTGGACTCAAACCCCACACGCAGGAAGTTGTCCTTAAGATCTATATTCTCACAAGTCATAGTTCTGGAGACAAACATACAGAAAGGGAGCTAGCAGAGCCCAAGACAATCTAAACCCACGTGTGCTTGCAGCACCATTTAACCTTCTGTTTTCCCAAGCTGCAAACTGTTTTTTTCCTCAATCCAGACCAATTCTTGGGTACAGATTTGAGCTTTCATATGGGAAATAAGAAACTTTCTTTTATGACAGGCATGAATTTTCATGTACAAATTGAGAATTTCGGGAAAAATCCCTTTCACTTTTCTTTTGCCCACTTCCCATCACTAAAATAAGCATAGAAATGATTTAAGTTAACCACTTCAATGAGCACACATGCCACACAGGCTGGAACTCAACAACATTACATCACAGGAGTAGCACAATTCTGGCATTTGTCTCACTGTCTCTGGGGAGGGGTGTATGAAAAGAGTCAATTGTCAAGTACTGTGGAAAGAGACAAAAACAAATCTCAACTACTTAACAGATGATCAGGAAAAGAAAATAATATTTTGCAAATCTTAGAGAATTGTGTTCCCAGAAGGTAAGCCAAAGGATCCTGTGCCATCAGTGGCCATACAAACAAAATTAGCTAAGAGCACATGCACTTTCTACACAACAAGCACATGGTAATGTTTAGACTTCACAGGTTAGGTGCCAAACTTTATGTTATTGTAAAATCTGGTCTTTCAATAGTGTTAAATTAATGCCTATTGTGGCAGACTGGAGCTAGAAAGATTTATCATAGAGACCAGACCCTAAAGGTATACCTTTCTGTCACAAGTATAAGCTTAAAAACAGACTGAGGTGGTTGAAGGACAGGTTTATCACTCACCTGTCATGAAGCATGCTGTATATTACACAAGAGTTCTTAAATTCATTACAAGAGCTAGGTAAAACTTTTGTAATGGATGCTAAGTTTGTCTCCCAAAATGTGGTTTCTACCACCTGAACATCGTCTGTAAATTTGGCTGGGATTTCACAGGTAAGTCTAGCTCTATTCACAGAAGTGCAGGGAAAAGTCAATAGATCAGTTACCACCTACAAAGGATATAAGAAGCAGTGATTCAATACTGTACTTTTCCTCTTGGGTTTTGAAACTCGTATATCTTCGACGAGTACAGTTCACTAGGCTAGAGAATAGCGTAGGAAAGAAGATGAGAGACAGCTCAGAAACAGACTAGATCTGCTTCTCCAAAAAGGAAGATGGAAAGAAGGACCATGGCAAGTCAGAATTTCAGGAGAGGGACTGGCACATGGGCACAGCCATGTTCCTGTCTTGCCACACGGCTCTTTTGCATGTTTGCAGGTGCAGATGGCTCTGCAACCTTTACAGGACTTGTACAACGTTTTAGCTTTTGAAAGCAGAAATCAAGTTAGAGAATCACCTTCAAGCAGTGAGTGTGGTTATGTCCACCATTAAATGGAAAATCTGGACTTGTGCTCTGAATGGAAAATGGACGTGACACTGGCCTTTGCAACCTTTCCAAACTACTGATGGATGTTACTCATGGATATTCTTAGGTCCCTTTACTCCCAGTGGACTGCTCTGGTTTCTGTAAGCTGCCTAAACAGAGCAAGGCCACATGAATCACCTTTCAGGTGGTAACTTCTGCAGGCAAGAAACCTGAATACGAGTACTTCCTATATGGAATCTCTGTAAGCTTGTAAGCCTTTGATAAAAGGACTGGTGCAGGTACTTCTGTGAAGCAGTGCTTTATTTTAAAATTTTTACATTTGTTCCCAAGATGAAACTCTTGATTAAGAAGGAACCAAAACATCAAGTGTGGAAGAAAATATTTCTTTCTCTATTGTTTACTATTATTGTTTTTGTAAGAAAATAAATGGCACATTTCAATATCAGTTCATTCTGGACTATTTTCTCTGTCTCAATGCAGCAGCCAGCTGAAATAGGAATTATTTACACAATCCAAATTTAGAGGTTTCTTATGGAAGATTGCTTTCACTCATGCTGCTGCAGCCCACCATTCCTTTCGTGTTGTGTCTTATGACTAGTTACACATGCTCACAGACTACAGAAATAAGCAGTCTGCATGCACCAAACACTTTTGTTCCTTTTAAAATTTTTTTTTTAATGAAACAGGAGACACTGCATGTATCGTCTTGCTTGCAAACTAAAGGGATATATGCAGATCTGCAGAAATTAATCAGAATTTTGATTCCATCTAATTTTTTCCAGGAGCTAGCACCCTCTGCCAACTTCCCATCTTTGCTCTTTTCAAATTGAGAGAGGAATGATGGGCAGAGACCCATTGGGATATTGCAAATCTGCTGTCCCAGAGAAAGTCAGGACATCTGAGGGGTAGTGCAGAGGCAGCTCTCACCCCTGTACACAGTTGGGACACCTCTGAGGTGGAAATCGTTGATGTCTGGAGGGTTGTAGCTGCAGTATTTTGGCCTACACCATGAAGAGACACCGGCTCAACTATTTCACCTCTGAGCAGATGACGGCAAGAGCTGCTCAAAGTGAAAATAAAAGTAGTAGAGTCCTTTCTGTAGCTGTTGTTAACGACAAGAATTAATGTGTTGACACCATCTGTGACAGTCTAACTCTGACTAACATAATCTCTACCACAGATGTGCAAAAGGGTAAAGTGACCTAGAAGTCTTCAGCAGAAAAAGATGGAAAAATCATGCATAGTGGGGTTTTTTGTGAGGCTTTTCAAGAGGTTAACCTTACATGAAACTGTGTGTCTATGTTCCCCGAGGCTTATTTAAAAATCCCACACTAAACTGTGAGCTTGTATACTAGATCTACCTTCTCAGACAACTTAATCACAGAAGTCTCCTCTGTGGTCATCCAGGCATCACTCACTTGCTTGCCTGTGCAGAGTTATGATATATGAATACATGAAAAAGAGCATGTTGCACTTCTAATCACTACCTCTCACCTGGAACTAAGTTCAGACAGGACTGCATACTAATTTTTACTGCTTATGTTCCCATTCCCAAGAAAAAGCCCATCATAGTTATGGACTATATAACCTACTCAGGGCGGTGAATTTTGTGCTCCCTGAAAAAGCTAGCAGGAACATGCACCTGTTGAGTAACATGCTTCTCTTCACGTGGTCTGGAGAAAGGCCAGCCTGCACTCCTCGTCCACACAAACCTGCTCCATGTCTGTTACACTTTGGATCTACTTCCAGTATATGTAATTCCTGATGGTATATTGGGGTAATTCAGGTATTCTTCCACTGCTTAATACATGCTTAACGTTATTTGATACAGCTTAAACAGTTATTTAAGTACGTAGAAATAGAGGCGGATAAAGAGTAAGAAAAAATGAGTGTGGTGTTTGGAATGAAAAATTACCTGGTGAAATCAGAACAGCAGATGAAAACAAGGCAATCTCCTCCTCAGTCAGCTGTAAGGAACACAAATTCTTTGCGAAGTCAAATGCTTCATTTACCAAATCATCAGAACCTGCAGACCAAAGAGGACAAAACCAATGCTAGAAATCAGCTCTTTAACCTGCAGGGATTGTTTTGGTGTCAGAAAAAGTTGTGACTGAATTTCTGTACTGCCAAAGCAAGTGCATTTCATTAACTATTAAAATTCCACCTAACCTGAAAATGGCATTGAAGTGAAAAAATCATCAAGAGTTAGGGTCAAATACAAAAATTGCACAGATATCTTAGAAAAGAGTACTCTTTTCCCAATGAGGAAAGAATTGCTATCTCTAAATGGATATTAAATCTAAGGAAGAGGAAGGACCAGCCCTAAAAAACCTAGAAGTTATTTATATATTATTTTACCAATTAACAGTACAAATATTTATTAAAATTTGCAGAAACATCATAAAGATAAATATTAATCAACCAATACGCATTAATAAATGTTTTAAACTTGTCAAGAAGTATTATGTTTACGATAGACACTAATAAAAAAAAATATATGATAAATATATACATATGAAGGAACTGTCTCACTTTGACTTTGGTCTTGAATCAATTTCTGATCATATCAGTCTGATGGATGTGCAAAACACAAACATTCCACTATTAACATTTCAGATTGCACTCAACATCATGTTGAGAAACAAAGTAATTTTTTCAATAAATGCATCTAGATGAGCTTACTTAGAAGTTTTAGGCGAAACAGTATTTTAAGCAAGTCCTTATCTATATTTTGTACCAGTTCATTATTTTAGTCTCCTCATTGCTGGAGCTAAAATTGCCTTCTTCAGGACAAAATTAGTGGGAGGGATTTCATACATCAAGTATAACTGAATAGTAAAGATAAACAGCTTGGCTCCTGCCATAAACTCATGGTTTATCAAAACTTTAGACGGCAAGAAATCTATTTGAAAAAACCTTCTTGCTGTTTTTTTATTAAACACCTATCACTGCTAGCAGCTAATGGAGTCACCATTTTTTAATTTTTCTGTTCCCGCCTAGACATTTGGAGACTTGGGGATTTTGCATTTACGGGAGATTTCCATTGTGAGTCACTATTCACATAAAGACAAATCTCTTGCTATGTGGCTCAATGCAATTCATTAAAAAAAAGAAGTGCAACATACCCAAAGCTTTAAACATTTGCATCCCTCCATACTTTCCTTCAAACAGAACAGTATTGTTAAGTGGGTTGAAGGCACGGCACATTCTCACCAAAACCACTTCCAAACAGCCTATGAGACAAATAAAAAGAGCAAAGGTACCAGATATTACTGCCTAACATCAGAGTACAGGAAATCTCAAGAAGATATTTAGGAAGCTATCAGTCATTAAAAACATCAGAAGGGACAGACACTTTTTGAAGACATTTAGATTACCCATCTATGAATGAGAGAAAAAAAATATTTCTCTCTGCTTTCAGTATAGAAAGGGATAATTTCTGGTCCAGTCTTGACTTAGGTTGACTTTTTCACCCTTTGCAGAAAATTGGCACCCTGGACTGAATCTGAATTTAGATTTTGGGCAAAAACTTCTAGTTTGAAATACTTTTATCCTGAAAAATACTCATTTATTGAAACTGCTTTTTAATAATTAAACTTTTTGTTTAAATAACAACAAGCAGCTTTGTTTAAGACATATAAAAATCCCAGCTTATTTCAGCTGGAGAGGGAGAACATCAGAAAGCATTTTTAGAGAGAAAATAAAAACTAAAGTGCTGTCAACAGCACCCCTAAAATAGGTTTTACTACTTCTTTTCCTCTTTTTTACTGGTGGTTGAATAGAGAAAGGAACACTTCTTTTTTACTCCTTATCTTTGCGTATTATTTCCTAACCACAAAAATACGCAGTTGGAAAAATGGAAGGAAAAATTTTAAGATCCCTTAACTAAACCCAGATCTCCAGTAAGATAAACTCTGAATCTGAGGGGTCTTCTGCAGACATGCTTTTGAGAGAAAAGTCCTCATTTTCTAACTCCTGATCAGCATTAACAACAGGAGAAAACAAAACCTGACTTATTTTTACATGCCACAGCTTAAGAGTGTTTTCCAACAGCAGAGAGAAATAAATCTTTTCCTGATGGTGCAGTTGTGCTGCTAGCTTTGCTAGTCACACAAAGTTTCCTAGGGATGCACTGGCATCTGCAGAATTTTCAAAATTAGTATGAGATTAAAAAAAATAGTTTTTGTGCTATAACTCCCTTGTCCCAAGAGGTTGTCTGTGTGTTCCCCTGCCTCTCTGTATCACTTCCCTTTGCACCTGTGCCCATCATCAGAGCCCAGTCCCACACTGAGATACACTCATGGTGCTCATAACGCCAAGATTGTGGGTTTGATTACCCTATGGGCCATTCACTGAAAGGCTGGACTCTATGATCCTTGTGGATCCCTTCCAACTCAGAATATTCTGCGATTTCTGTGTATGGAGTGCTGGATCACACAGGCTTTCAGCCTTAGTGAAGAGATCTCTCTTCAAATAGAAGCAGTTCTTAAGTTTCAACAAGCTGCCTCACACAGCATCCTACCTTTTACACATGGAGGGAGCAAGAAACTGATATGACAGGATAAATGTAGTTAATTACCAGTTGTGGTTCTTGTGGTACACTTAGTCATACAATTTTGTCCTCCTGGCCTTGGCAGTGTTACTGCATAGTCATGATAAATCTTGTAATGATTCTTTTGGAGGACAGAAATTACTGAGTCCCTTGGTAAGAAATGAAAGCCTTTTTCCCCCTGCCTTTATGCACACACACATGCAAACCTGGCATGCACAGACAGCATGGCTGGAGCACGCTGCTGTAATCCACTCTCATTTATTCTGAAACCAACTGGCATCAGCAGGAATTTTCCCTCCTGTGCACTGGCTGTAGAGTATTTCTGTAGTCTCATTAAAAAGATTAAAGATGACCACAGAGACAGGCCCCAGCGAGCCTGCGTTTGTTTCATTAATGACAAGTGGGGATTTTACAGGGTGGCAGATGACTGATTTGACCAGCTCAATTTGCAGGCTCCTTCCACCACATGTCAGGTTGGAGACTGCAGTTTCTGCAATGGTTGTGTGTTTGTGTGTACTTAATAACCACAACTGACTGTAGAGGGAAGGGGATCAGAAGGCAGTAACATGATTAATGTGGAAAAATACAGAAAGGTTAATGTACCTAATGAAACAGACTGAAATTACGGCTCCTTCAAAATTAAAATGATTTGTAGGAAAAGACAGGAGAGCACATTTCTAGGGTGCTGGGTGCTAAACCAGTCTCAAGCCTCTGGTGTTTACCCACCTGACTTAAGAAGGAGAATTTGGTCATTCTGGCAGAGCTCCATGAAGCCTGTTATGCGCTTTGCAAACTCCACCACATACTGGATAGCATGGGTGATCTGAATGGCACACTGCTGCCACAGAGCTTCTCTCGTCTTCCGGGAAACACACATGGAAAAGCAAAGCGGTCAGCAAGTGGGTACATCAGTGCATTAAGTTCTTGAGGCGGCCTTGCAGACGGGAGGACTCCCCACACTCCATCCCCACACCCAGGCAGAGCTAGCAGCATCTCTTCTTCTCTAAGTACCCAACATTCTCATCAGAAGGCTGTTTTCAGAAGCCATTGCCCCAGTCACCTGAACTTCGGCATTGCCTCTTCAAAGGAGCAGAATGCACTGCCCAGTGTTAAAATGTGGTTCTAATGTTAGCTTTTGTGCAGGACAGACTAATAGTGGCACAAGGAATGTACACATTCCATAGCATTCCAGGCAAGAAGTGGCATGATGCTATTAATTTATTCAACAGAATATTTTTCCTAGTTTGAAATTTAAAATATTATATAATTAAAGTATCTGAACATAGATTACATAAAAATTTTGACTTCTTGATAATAATTCTCCTTGCACACACGTGTGTAAATGTAAATGCATGTTCTTCGTTTCATGGCTCTGCAAGCTGTGGTGTGTTTTTGTTCCTGCTGATACTGCATAGCCCCTCAGATTTCAAAGAACAAGCTGGAGTCTCTCCTGCCTCTTACACGACCAGCTAATGTGCCAATTGAAGTCTGACCGAAGACTCATCGCTAATGAAGCCAGTGCAAGAGGCCCAGAGATTTCTGTTGACGGGCTACATCTGAAGAGGTGCCAGTGGAAAATAGACTGAACTTGACCTGAGAATCGCATACTGAACAGTTTCAATTTAAGGAGTACTTTCAGTTTGTTATTATCTATTGTCTATTGTAAGTGACAGGTATTTGTTATTCACACAAAATGTGGATGTGTTTTTAAAATAATAAGGAAACAGAGTTATGTAGTCCTATTTTCTTAAAATCCTTGCAACAGATATATCAAAATCATATTGAAGTTAACTGAATTTCTGCACGAGGTTTAGATCTGTGATAAGAAGCACAGAAAACTGGATTCCATGACCATACCTAAGCTTTAGCATTAGCAAACATCCCAGTGTGCTGGAATGCTGCTGCTTCTTTTTATGAAGTGTCACTGCTTTGCTTTCAGCAACCAGTTCCTCAAAGATATTTAAAAGTGTATTTTGACTTATACAAAACTCATCAGTATATTCTTGTCAAATAAATTACTCTGTTAACAATTTCAAGCAGAAGAAAAAGCATATTACAGGACTGTACCTTGCTCTGGTAAACCTTTATTTCTTCATATGTGTGGGTCTGCCATGCTAGCTGATGTAATTCCTCCATTGTATATTGACATGTCTCCAAATGAGATTTAATGATATTCTGTGCAATTCGATCTGAGAAAAGGAGAATAAAAAATAGTGTGCATGAAACAGTGAACAGTGATCTGCAACAGCAAAATGTTGAAGACGCTGAAGTTGTTGGAAAACACATATTTAAGAAAATTAATCTTTTCTTTTCAATGCTACCTTTCTCATGTTTTTATTTCTGAAGATGATTGCTGCAAAATGTTTCAGTATTCAACCCAAAGCCAAATGATCTTGATAGAACAGTGGATCTGTAGATGAAAATAACAATGATTTTTGTGAAACTATACAGAATCTTCATTCTGAAAGTGATTTAATATGTTTAAATAAATTTCATTTAGAGATCCTGTTTACCCAACTGCTTTTGTCTTCTCCAAGCCTATGCAGTAACTGGTAGACTCTTCTAGCCTGGAGAAGAGGTGGAACATTGCTGCTGATTCTCACCCCAGCAGGGTACCTCTTCAGGCTTTAGGCCACAACCTCTGCATGAAGGCAGTATCTTTCCTCCTGCTGTGTGCAGGTGTTTGCATGCTTTCCTCATTGTCCACTTCTGTCTAGTTCTACTAAAAGAACTGATCTGCTGAACTCACTGGTGAGCAGGTTTCAGAGCTGCCAGGTCTCTCAGAAATTCACTGACTGCTTGAACTTGACATCAACATTTGCATTACCTTGGTGTGACTCATAAAAGAAGAGGAAACAGGTCTTTTTTCTCAAGTGACTTTTAAGCTTGATCAATTTCTGACTGAATGTGATGAGCAAGAACATGGAGACTGGTTTTAGCAAAGGGCAAAAGCTAAGACTAGTATCCTGGGTTTAGAAAGAGAGATGGAGGACATAGATCTTACACAGCACTAAGCTACCTTGAAGTTATGCTGAAATTGCAGCTTTAGAATTTACTTCACAACACTAAAACACGGAATGCAGGATGCAAGCAGAAAGGGAAGCATTCAATGTTGCCCTGGAAACACACTGCAACTATGAATAAACTTCTTAGAAAAGTGTTTTGAAGTACACCTTTGCCCTTAAGGCCACTTCAGTGGATTAAAAAAATTTTTACAAGAACTTCCAACATGAATTCATTAGCATTAGGAGTTGAAATGTTGTGATAAAACATGTTACAGAAAACTGATGATTTCCTATTTGGCGACTTTGGGACCTACATGTCTAATGAAGCTCAGTGCTTCAGCCTGAAAACTTTGCTTAAGCCAAAAAACTTTCAAACAAAGGAACAAAGTTGAAGCCACAGAAGTGAACTGAAGCACTTGTGGCAGAATCAGCATTGTGCAGAAACATTTGTCAAAAAACGGAAAAGTACATTGACAAAGCATTAGCCAAACCTGAGCATGGGGAGTAGAAAGAACTAGGTACGCCATCGTTTACTTGTTCAGATCAACAGTTTGCACAGAGTGTAGGGATCTGGAGCCTGGAGTTCCAAAATAAGACTGCTTCTTTGGCCAAACACTAACTGAACTTAGAAACGCTTGCAAGAAGGAAAGCTGAAAAAAGAATGTAGAACTATATGTTCCCTGTAAACACTGCTAGAGGAGTGCTGTTTGAAAGACAGATGTCCATGCTACTCTCACAGTTAATAAACTGAGACTCAGCAGAAAGGTGTTGAAGATAAGAAAGTTGCAGGTCTGTATAGGAAAAATAAAACCTGCTTAACTGAATTAATCAGGTATCTCTTTATAGGTCAACACTATCTTTAGGCTTCCTGATGGAAGACTTGACTCTCGCCTAATGATAACTAAGAATGTGTATTAGAACAGCGATCTACCCATTGTTCTTTGATGGAAGGGTGGATGCAAGTCTTCACCTCCGATGGTAAGCTGTTGCATTTTGTAACAAAAATCTTGAGGATAAATGGGCATCTCGCTTACAATGAATGTCTCACATAATTTCATATTACTGCATAGACAGATTTCTAATCAGATAAGGTGACCTGATATCAACAACCTGTAAATAAGACCTTTGATTTCACTGACTTCAAAATATATTTGATTAGCAGTTCTACACTACTGCAAAGCTCCTCAGCTCCCCTCATTTTCCTAGCATTTACATATTTACCTTAGGAAAGGAAAGCTGAGAAACTCTCCAGGGCTTTCTAGGGATGGCATCCTGTGTTTTATCCCATGCATCTTTTCCTTACATACTTATGCTTATGTTGAGACGACATTAAAACCAATTTAGATATGCAAAGGCCTGGGGCAATCACAGCAAGCAGCAGCTCTGAATGCTGACATCCAAAGAGGAATCAGGTGCAAGACAGACTTGAAACTCTTGTGCCGCAGGCTAGGCAAGGCTGAGTGTGTGATGGAAAAGGGTACGCTGGGTCTCTGAGGAGAAGGGAACTGCTCATTCAGCAGAGGAGGTTGCTTACTTATATTCCATGCTGGAGTCCCTGGAAGAAGCTTTATGCAAATACAGCATACACAGTGGGTGGCAGAGCTGACATGATGCAAAAAGTAAAAGAAGTATACACTTGTCTTGGCTTCTCAGGTGGTCCAGCAACAGAAGACCCAACACAGGCAGAGCAAACAATGTCACTCTTAAAGGGTTTCACAGACCATGGCCTTTTTTTCCCCCTGAATTTCCCCACAAATTTTCAGATTTTATCATTGTTTTGCTAATGACGTTGGAGTTCAGTACACATCTTGGCAAATCCCAAGCAGAATGACATTCCTAAACCACTGGGAACAATATACTGACATCTGATGTAAACATACCCTATCACAGGTACTGTGCTGTACCCAAAATATATGAATTTTTGTGAGACTTGGCAGCTCTGAAATATGGTGACCACCAAGTTCAACAGATTAGTTCTTTTAACAGAACTAGAAAGAAATTGACAACAAGGAAAGCAAATGAACATCTACACACAACCCTACACACAACAGGAAGAGAAATACTGCCTTGACACAGAGGTCTAAAGCCTGTGGAGGTACCCTGCAGGGGTGATCATCTAATAGCTGTGTTCCTCCTCTTCTCCAGGCTTAGAGAAGTCCACTACAATTACTTCACATATCAAGTCTTGACTTTTAGTTGATTTTGTTTTCAAAAATCTTGGGCCATAGATTTCAAGGGTCCCCTTTCACTAGGTAATTGCATGAACACAACTAAAAATCCTGTCTGGATAGACTCCAAGGATTACAAAAGACAATTGTGTTCTTGTGACTTCAATGTGAACTGCATTTCTATTTGAAATCTTGTCAGCTTCCATTTTACATACATTACAGCAGGTTTGTTGTATGAAAAGGAAAACAAAAGAGATGATTCTGGCCACATGGGTGTGAGAATCAAAGCCTGCAACATTTTATTTTCTAGGCACCAACTGCTCCAACTGCTGAGTGAAAATTCATAATTCTAACAGAAAGAGTTCCTGAGCCTGCATGACAGTACACCACCAATGTGTAAACTGCAGGATTTGTAAAGCTTATCTATCTGCCACAGTATGTAAACACAAATGTAGGTGCTTTACTCCTCCCCTTTTGCCTACATACTGGGTTTTACTACATTAAGGCTAAATCTCCTACCACGATCACTTGATACTACATGATACATGAAAATCACAGCACATCCTGGCAGATTGACTCTGTCTGGGAAAAATGGTCCACAGGAAATAATGTTACCAGTTTCCAAACTCTGGCATACACTAGGATGTGGAAGCATTTGCATTCTAAATTTGAGGATTTCTTAGTATTGGTACCTTGAAATCTTTTCTTGAAAAGCAGACACTTTTTCTACAAATGCTCTTCTTCATTAATAAAAAAATAAAATCTGGAAGAAAGTACTTGCTTCCAGAGAGATAAACCAGAAACAACATAATCAATCAAGGAAAAGGTCAATAATTATAACAAATATGAGGGCTTCAAAAACCAGAAAGGCTCAAACAAAAAACATCATGGAACGTCCACTTAACGTTTCATTATTGTCCTGCATGTCTCTGACTGGCTTTCTATACTGGCCCACTATTCTAGCTGTAGAGACTCATCTGTTCTCAGAGGACAAGGAAATCCAGATGGTGTTTGTTGGCATGGCTGGAGAGCAGAAACCTCAGGGGTCAGGCTGGCCCTGGCTCTGTGCAGCACACGGTGTGCTGCCCTTCCTGTGGCAAGGCCTGGTGAGGCCTTGACAGGTGCCAGACCAATGGGTAGACAATTTAATCGGGTGGATAATTTAATTCAATTGCAATGCAGCAGTTGAAAAAAAACCAAACAAGTTTAAAGCATAGTAGGGGATGTCCAGAAGAAGCTGAAAATTGTACATCAGGAAGCTGAAGAGGACCACGAGAGATCAATGCTGTTTCAGGAAAAGAAATGGCTTTTACATTTGGCCTGGCCTACTTAAAACAGAAGACAGAACCAAGAGACTTGATTCTTTGAGGACTGCCCAGGGAAGTAAGCTACACAGTGAAGTTAGTGCAGCAAACCTGGATCTCTCCAGATGCATCGAATAACACTTGCCACGTCCCCTCTGACCTTCCACCCTCAGTGTCTGGGTGGGTAACAGGCACCATGCAGGGGCACGAGGGACCAGTCTGCTCAGTTTGGTCATCAGCCACCGCCTTCTGGGGTGAACATGGGACTGGGCTTCTGCCTTTCCCTAAAGCTGTCTGCCTCCTTTGCCTACTGAGTAGTCTCTTCTCCAAAACTAGTAGGAACTCAAGTGTCTGAGACTGCTGCTTCATTTCACTGGAGCCGGAGAGTAGCTTAAAGAATCACTGGACAGCCCTGACAGAATAACTGGGGAGACAGAAAGACTGCAAAAGTCCCGTTTCATCAGAAAAACAGGCCAAAAGTATATGTTGCAAGAGAACAGCAACTCTGCATAAACTTGGGACTACAGCTCACCACTTCCACAACAGTAAATGGCCTTTTCTGTTTCCAGTTTTGTTTGCTCTGGCAGGCTCTTTTTTCTCCCCCCCTCCCTTTTTTTTTCTTTTTCTCCCACTGTACTTTCTTATTTTAGATTTCAAGAGTTACCTCACAAAAGGCACTCTCCAAAGACTACAACTGCTCAAACTTTCACTGCATCAGTGGAGTAGAAATTGCTTAAACACAAGTACATACAAAAAACTGAACACTGCAACCTAGATAGTAGCAATCAAAATCAGCACACCACAGACCCACAGGGATCTACCGTTAGCTGATACATCAGTCCTGCCTTTTTGAGGCACTTCCTTGCAATATTCAGAGATCTCCACCTACAATATCGAGGAAAAACTTCAACTTGAGGTCAAATGCAATGCTGGTGGGGATGGATGTAATCCATGGAGTGCACACAACATTCACCAGCTGTGAATTTGGCCTGCTAAGTGGAAATTATCCACAGCAGCATTTGTTTCCTACAGGCTCCTTAGTTCTTTCATTTGCCTCTGTTTTCTCAGGAGAGACTCTAGTTTTTCTCAGCATTCCCTTCTTTTGCACAGGGAACTGAAAAACTTTGAAGTGTGCCTCCTAAAACACTGATAATCTACTTCAATTAAAATGAATAATGAATCTTTAATTTCCCACTTACCCTTAGGATCCAGTTGGATAGCTAAGAGCTTATCTCTCAGCTTATATCCTAAGTTGAGCTCTTGCAGAGATCCACTTTGAATTAATGCTGCAGTAACATCACAGCTTTGGCTGGCTGCTGTAAGCATACGTATCAATTTGTACAACTACCAAAAAAAAACCTCCAGCCAGGTATTCTAAATAAAATCTCTGTTCTAGGATCTGTTCAAAAACTTGGCAAGACAGCATTGGATCAACATGTTTTTTTGTATGCTAATTCAAGGGTACACTATTTTTGTACACTAATTATGACTACAAAATGAAAATTTTTGAAGACTGAATCAGTGAATAGATTATTCTCAAGAAATTCTTTGACAGTTGCAGAGACATTGACACAGCTAATAAGGTAAAAATACCTCTGTGCTTGCTGTTAAACATGAATAATAAGTCTCAATTTTTCAAAATGAACTGGATATAAAGCCTGATTTTTTTTTCAGAAGAATAGGAACATTTTTTCCTTAGTGGTTGCAAAAAGCTCATTCCATTTTTCATCTGTCTGTGGCATTCTCAATGCCATAATGCAAGAAGGATTTCCCTTTAAAAAACAAGCAAGTTTCATAACCCCTATTTATTTAATAAATTTGTAACATTACACAATATGCAGCCTAGGAACGTAGTAAGAAACATAAAACCACTCATATGAGACTAGAAGTGCTAGAATTTAGTTCAAGAATAACCTTCCCTTATGTTTAAGTTATTAAATGATTAATGTCACTAACAGATTGCACAAAGAGTAAACGTTACACGTGTGAATTCTCTATTTCCTCTCTCTCCTTCAACATAAATCAGCGCTTCATTTGCCTTTCTAAAAAATGCTAATAAATTAATAGAAATGACATTCTTCATTCCATGAAGAATGAATGTCCTTATCTTAAGGAACCTAGAGGACGGACCCAGAATTCTTTTAGATCCTAGAGGATTTTTATAAATGCTTAATGGTCTCTACTTAGTAATACTTCTCCTGGGACTCAGCCAATTTAGCAAAAATTAGAAATCATTTAACTGGCAGCAAAAGCACTAACCAAGGAAATAACGAGAGTTCAAATGGACTCTAAAGGCACCATATAATTATCACAAATTTATTGAGATGAGCTGTTTCTTAGCATCTTCCAGCATAGGTTGCACAAAGAGATCTTTACATTAAAATGAGACTGTTCTGAAACAAGAAAGTGGTTTCATTCCTTACAGTTAAGCAAACATTACTTGAAGTGGACATTGTTCTCTATTAAACTGAGACACACGTGTGGAATAATTAGTGTATTACTAGTTTTAAAACAAGTTTGTAAGAGTTTGCCCTGTCACAGCCTGCAAAAAGCTGGGAGAGGTTAACATATCTTTTAGCACTTGTTCCACTGTCACAGTCTTCAAATCTTCTTACAAAGATTTTAAGCAGTCTATATACGGAAACATGTTAAAAAGTAATGACAAACATTCTACAACAGTTCTATTTTCCTGTAGTGTGGCAAATGAGTTGGACGAAAGTGATGCTCATGTATAGTGTCAGAAAGTAGAATAATTTGGTTATCACAAGCAATGCCAGGGTCTTTACTGATCAAAAGATAAACCATCCATGCAGTCAAAAAGGAACACAGGACAGGTCACCATGCCTTAATATCTTGTATTAACTATTCCCATTTACATGTGACTTTCATTCCTTGAAGATTACTGCACTATAAAATCTGTGCTCTGATAATCAGTTTCAGCATTTATCCCTGAGCCCCACGTCTTGTCACATTGAATTTTTCCTATGCACATCTATGTTCCTCTCTCGAGCATTTCACTTGAATTCTTTCTCATATCTTTCCACTCTTGTATAAAGGAATTGTTGCTGTTCTGTGAAATAAAATATCAAAAGCTGAACGGACTGATGAAAGACATCATTACCTATGAAGC
Organism: Ifrita kowaldi; assembly: GCA_013398055.1. Classification (NCBI taxonomy): domain Eukaryota; kingdom Metazoa; phylum Chordata; class Aves; order Passeriformes; family Cinclosomatidae; genus Ifrita; species Ifrita kowaldi. Next base: position 95,262 of record VZRS01014760.1, on the reverse strand, counting down.
TGGAAACAGCATCACAAAATGCAAAACAAGCAGAATTACCTTGCTCTCAGTAATAAAGTGGAAAGCAGTGAAATGCATGAAGTGAGTGATGAGATCTACCAGACAAACAGCACACAGTGTGAAAAACTGGACTGTAGCCTTGGAAAGGCAAACTTAGGATGTTGCATGTGTACTGGGAAAGAAAAAAATTGTAACCCCAAACTTCTGACCTTGTGCCTTAGGATTACGGAACGATCAACCAGCGTTGTCCAGGACAACAAAGAAATACAACATGGACCCCAGGTTAAGCTCTCAGAAAGTACAACCACCTTGTAATTGTTGGTGCTGGCTGCCCAGAAACACCAGACAAAAATATTGACAGGAAAGTTGACACTAAATCCATAAAGGAACGTAGATGAGGAGGAAAGCAACAATCAACCACGAATGCAAACCATAGCAATTTTGGCAGATAGTATGCCACTTCCATACACTACAGTGATTGGTAAAGCATCACTGCCTTGACCTCTTGATTCTCATCTGCGGCTTGCCTCTTTGTGGGTTGTGTGTGACCCACAACTCTGGAAGACAACACCCTTCTTTCACACATCCCAGGCCCTCTGTGCTCTGGCACCTGCTCCAGTCTTCTTTTTTTGAGTGTTTCTTGCAAAAAGCCGTTTCTTCTGCTATTGACATTGCTGCTCCAAAGCATACAACATGGGACCAGCCAAAAGTCTATTCTTACAACTGGCAGCAACAGCATGCCTCAGTACTCATCACACCATTAAATTTACATTGATCTTTCTGTGTGATTTCTAATCTGACAATATCCACAGCACAATGTTATTCCTGAAAAGATTGCCATGATATATGGTAATATATGGGATATATGATATGATATTTTACATATTTTGACCGCTACAAATGGTTGATTTCTAACTGCTTTTTTTTTGATTCTCAGTAGAATGAACATATTTTGTCAAGTTTGTTCATGCAAGAAAACATTCTCATCTTTGGAGAAAAGAAGCAATTTTATATGCTTTAAAGGATTAGAAATTCTCTCACTTTGAAGAACTATATTATGATTCTTTAAAAATGTACGCTATAGATAAGGTTGTTTTTAATACCATTCTATGCATATTTTTAGTTCATTTGTAAAACAAGCTGAAGTTCTAAGTTTGTCACATGAACTGAGTACAGAATTGAAATATGCATGTATTCTGATTGTCATCTATAAGCAGGTAATGATGGTAAGATACAGTGCCCTGATGGTATGTGCATAGAAATGCACGTTGCATATTTTAAATGCTCACTAGATGGCAACATTGCTTCTCTTAAATACAGCTGCCAAGGTGTAGACAGCAGCCCTGTAAATTTTGACTGTCACGTTGGTAAGAGGAGTATTAAACCATGGCCTAGAAAAACAAGTGAAAGAACATTACACAGGACTACAAAAACATAATTTCTGTTTCACCGCGGGCTGGGTGATGGCTTTGTAAAGGGAACATAAACATACACACTATTGTCACCTTAAGTATGGGCTTTAATTAGTGAGCTCATTGCATTTTGAATGTGATTTGGGGTGTACCTTTAAATAGCATCTAATTGACCAATATATGTTCAGGAAGCTGTTTGTTAACACTTGATCTGGCACAGGGAACAAACCCTGGAGATAAATAGAAGGGTGTTAAAGAATAAGAACAAGAAATGCTTATCACATTGGAGAAATGCTTTTGAAGTGCTTATCACATGGAGAAGTGCTTTCAAAACCAAAGCACAGCGGACTTTTTCAGACATCAGTCTGATGCTGATACATATTTATATACTGCATATCCAATACTAAGTGTTGCAGACATCCATGAAGAGTATAGACATGGAGGAATAAACTAAATTCTTCTCAAGTTAGTAAGAATATTTTTGCTGAAAAGAGAAAGGTGTGGGACTGGCTCTCACACAGATCTTCAGCAGAGGACTTCAGAACGTTTACAGGTGAAGATCTCCCTTCAAGGAGAGCGAGTGAAATAACTCCTGCTTGTACAATATTGAAGCACTGGAAATTAAGTCACTTTGCAAAAAAGTTGTTCACTGTGGTCCTGAAATGAATGTATGAACCCAGCTAAATTACAACTAAATTACAAATGCAAAGAATGTCATTTGGTCACCAAGAGGACTTTTCTTTTAATACCTATCCTGAATCAGTCTTTAAAAAAATTTTAAGGTTTTCACTTTTCAGGCTATGTGCCCAGGCCAGAAGAGCTGTGCCTTAGAACATCAGGCAGGTGACGTCTCCTCCAATCCACATCTGGTATCTGTCCGAGAGAGTTGTTGCCCACCCTAAGATATACAGAGCAGAGCAGGCTTAGAAGGACTGGGGAAGGGGAAGATCAAACCTAAGCTCACCAACCTTACTTTAATTTTGATAGAAATATAAGCTCTCCAAGCCATTGTGCACCTTCATACAGGCCTGATGGTGAAGAAATGTAATGTAAATATATGTAAACAACATTTCCATCTATAATTATAGAGGCTGGGCTATGTGACCTCCTGTACACTCTAGAGGTGTCTTACAGACTACCTACATATACACAGCTACAGGGCACCCTTCAGTTTGACTTGCAGTGAACCCTTAATCAATCTGTTTTCTCCACAACAGTGTCCGCTAATAACATTACCTTGTCCTTAAGAAATCACAGGCTGGTAATCTCAACTGCAGGTAAGGCAGGGAAGCCTTTCCATTAACTTTTACAGACCAAGACTGGAGCCACATATATAGTGAGGAAAATGCAATGTTCAGCTCAGTGACAGATAATATTATGCACATATATTTAAACAAGGTAGTCTTTTAATTTCACCAAGTCTATAAATAAGCCTTTGATGCCTCCCAATTTAAAACCACACTTGGGAGCAAGCACTGCCATCACGAACTGGAGCTCCCTTCTCACTTCAGAATTTCCCACCCACCAGCTGACCTCAGTGATTTGCTGTGAGAGGAGAAAGCCATTCTGCAAATGACCAAATTCTTGCTTTTGACATGACAAGCAGATTTCACCCTATGGTTTGAGCTCCCACTGCATAATGAGAAACTTCTGCCTTCCCAGATGTGTAGATGGCACAGTGGTCATGAAGAAACAGGACCATACTGCCCAGTCCCTGGCAGCACGTGTCCTCGGGACATGCGTGTCTCCCATGGTAACAGCATCACTGGCTGACGGAACACACCCGGATCATGCCACCCATGGACAGCAGGACAGGCAGCGACAGAGCCTGCCTAACTCATCTGGTCACTGCACCTCACCTATTTTGTGTTCTGCCCACCCAAACGCATATTGTGTCCAAGAAGATGCCTTGAGTTAAGGACAAAAATAGTTCCCTTTAAAGAAAAGAGATCTGGACTGGACATGCAGTTGATGCCAAGTTGAGGTTCTGCCCCTGTAAGTGTATTTATGAGCTTTGGAGTGATTTCTTTATGCTTTGCATTTTTTTTTTTTTAACAGGAACTGGAATATTGACGAAGGCTGTGCCTAATGGGGCACTACCTGATTTTGTACAACTTTTCTCCACCATAAGCTCTGACAGTTACATGAAGAATTTGCGACTGTATCTGAAAATGCTTTTTGTTATACTTAACCCTCTCGTCCACAGGAGACATTGCCTATCCTGCTTCTCATAGTGATCAGATAATGTACAGCTGTATCTTGGTCTATTCAACTCATTTGGAGAAATATAATAATCCTAAGTATGTGTGACAGAGCCCTATATAACTTTAATTGGTCAGCATGTCTTTCTCCTACACCTATTTGCTAGCACAGTATATAGATACCAGTAAGCATGCAATACAAGATAAGCTATATTTTGCTTGCTGTTCCATTCTAATACTGTGTGTGAAAACAGTTGCTTTGTAAAACATTTTGCATTTCAAAACTGTTAAGATGAACAATTTCCATTTCCACTACAAAGTCTTCCGCAGATGAATGTATGTTCGTGAAAAAGAACACTTTCACATTCAAATTAAAGCACAGAACTGTAACAGATCAAAGTAGCTCTAACCATTTAGATTACTTTTTGGTGGAACTAGAAAATTACCATGTGAAGAAAAGCATGTAAATGATGTGTAAATTATGACATAAAGTATCTTAGAAAATATTATTTTTATAACTGAATCAAACTGACAGGGAAAGGAAGACTTGTTACTTGGATTTTACAGAGAACTTACTGTTGGATAGCAAGCCAAATGTAAACACTAAAGTAATAGATGCAATTGCAGCAAGTATTTTAGTCAGGTACAGCAGGGACCATTGTTAGCACTTGTTTTACAAGCATTTAACATTGTCATAATCATCTGAAAGAAAAGGTTCATAGTATGCTAATTAAGAGACAATTCTAAACTGAAAGCAGTCACAAAGCATCAATGAAGACTGAGACATAATAAGAAAGGATTGAAAAGATTAGAAAAATAAGAAAGAGAAAATGAGATTCAAACTTGGAAATGTGCAGTCAACTATACGTTAACAAAAAATGGCCTACACAGGAGAGAAGTGAGTTTGAAACAAGCAAAGCATTAACACCAAAGGAGTAAGTGAACTGGATTTTGGTTGACATCTAATGCAGAAGCTGCAGAGACTACTTTCGTACTGAGTGCCTGTGAAGAAGTCTGCTCCTTGGAGAGCTTACAGCAACTTCTAGGAACTCAAGGATGAAAGGAATTCCCACATATTCATTCATGAGGAAAAAAATAAGATGGTAGCACTCAAGATCAGGCAAGTGGCAGGTGAGGTTGTGCTTAAATACATATATTTATTTGAAGAATATAAAGGCCAGAAGAAAGCTAAGACTGGAAATTTCTACCTGGTAGAAAATAATCAGTACAGAAAAGAACTATCATGATCTGGCATACTTAGTGGTTCACTAGATCACTAGACACGTTGGTACAAAGAAACTTCTATCAGCCACAAGGATCAATGCAGTACAGCTTTTCTATCTCCTATATATTCTGTATGATTTCATCTAACAGTTAAAAGCAGTAACTTCTATCTAACATGAGCTGAGTTTATTCCTAAATGTCACTGGAGTGAGATACAATTCTGCAGTGAAATTTAAGCACACTATAACATGGAATCAGTACATCTCAGTGCTTAGAATTTTCCTACTTTGACTGCAAGACTGCAGCTCTACAGATGGTCTAACAATCCACTTCAGCATCAAGAGGCATTTTCTGTTTCTTTTTAAACATTGAAAATATAATTCGCCTGTGCACTAATCTAAATATTTTATGGTGCATCTCTTCCAGTTGTGTCAGTGATTTGTTACACTACATTATCTCTCATCATCACCCCTACCCCTCTGCTGCAGGTGCCACAAATGACAGAGGGCAGTACTTGTGTAAAATCATAGCAATTTAGGAGCCCTAGTTTCAATTTCAAAAGTAAGAGAGGTAAATCCCTGGGCCTCTGAATTTCGCTGCCACCCCAGAGACAGGTTCTTTGCTATGCAGTGCTCCCTCTGCTCTGGGATTTTTCCTGCTTTGTGTGGTTGAGAAGAGGAATATTGGCTGGATAAGACAGAGAATGAAAAACTGGGAAATGAGAGATGAATTTAGGGCTGGAGGGTTTACAGCTAGGAGAGAAAAAAATAAAACAGGTGAAAAATTAAGAATGATGCACTATTTCTAAGTGAAACAGCAAGAGATAAAACTTAAATGATCTCTAAAGTGAAAAGGTCCCATTGACTTCAGGGGGACTCTTTGGCCCCTGAGGATATAGTCCCATGGCCATATTCTCTCTTTGCATTCATTTCCGTAACTGAGCACAAACCTGAATTCATGGACTGTCAGAACTGCTGCATTTCAGGACCTCCTCTGAGTCTCTCTGGAAACATTTCCCTGTGGTACTGGGTCTGGTCTGCATGGAAACAGCTTTTAAGGACTGTTTAAATTGTCTCTCAGCTGGTTTGCAGTATGGCAATCCCCTGTTGCAGGACTGAGGTATGCGCAAGCCACACATGAGTAATATTCATATGGCCACAAGAGCTGAGAGGGAAGTTGGAGCAAATGTCCCTCTCTAATCCTACACTGCAGGTGTATAGTTTTACTGGACAGTAGCCTAGGCCAAGGGTGGTAATAGAACATGTCCTAATAAACAAAGTGTCCGAAAAGTTTAACTTTCTCCTGCACAATTTGCAACTAAAGCACACCATGTGTTACAGAGCCTCCTGCACATGAGTACCCACGGGCAGAAAACATGCTATCAATTTTAGCCACAACTTCATTTTTTTACCAGACAGTAACTACTATAGATACCATTACTGCAATCTATATAGAGTGAAGGCCACACCTCCAGGGTCCTGAGTTGGTCTGAGTACACACATAGATTTACAGATCTCAGTGTACATCCACGTACACGAGGCAGCAAAGTCAGGCCGCAACTGCAGACAATTTTTTACGATTTGAAATAAATTAATTTGTTAGGAGTGCTCTCGAAGACAACGTTTTTTTCTTCTTCTTTCTTTTTAATTAAATTCCATTGAGAAGGTGTTACCCTTTGATTACGTTCTCAGCCACAACCAATCCAGCATATTTCACTTCTTGAGGTACCTAATTAGGATGCCAATCTTTTTTCATATAATTTCTTTGTAATAGAAGTAGTACTTTCAGTGGCTTTACTGAAATACAACTAGAAGCATTAGATGGACAGAAATCCTCCTTAGACAAAAATCACTGTTAGTCACTGCGTTTCTAACAGTCTCACCTCACTGAGAGGTCTCTGTCACTTGTCAAAGATGAAAGCAAGGGACAAGTTCTCCAAGGCCTTCAGGCAGAGAAGCAGGGATATCCACACAAATACATTCAGAGTTTGTGCACTTTATGAATTTAGTGAGCTTGCTCTGCATTGACTTCCTTGCAGCCGAAGTACAACTGGTACTTTTTCACAATAAGTACCCTAGAATTAGCTGCTATGGGGATTGTCTGTGTTGACAAGAATACGGATGGATGGCTGGAAAGATTATTTAACCCTGCTAGTAATGAGCTCATTTGAAACAAGCCCCTTCCTAATTATCGCTTGGTTATGATTGATTCATCACCTGCTTTGATGCTCCTATTTAATAAACAGAACATGAACTGCAGGGTTTAAGAACTGCATAATTTGCAGATTTTGGTAAAAACAGAGCTGCCTTAATATTATGTCAGTTAGTTCCGGACTGATTTTTTTCCCTTTACTCCCTGTATGTGTCTGCACACGCGTGTGAACATGTAACAATTGTGTATCTGCGTATGGAACGCCTGTATGACATTTTAATAAAGACAGTACTGGAGGTTAGCTTATATATACACATTTCACTACAGGAATAAGAATTTTCCTTACCTATTTCACTCATGGATATCCCTGGAGCTAACTGCCCGTTGTTGAAAGAGCTATAGGTAAACAAGTTTGGTACAGAGGTGAGGTCATAGATAGGTTCCTGCTTTATCTGTTTGATTCCAGTCATATCTAACCCAGACTGATCTGGGGAGGGCTGGGCAGAATCCACGTTATAATAACCCTCAGACTTCGGCAGATCGATGACGTGCCCGTTTGAGTAGGTGCTGCCAGTTTCATTATTCAGATTGTTCAAGCCATTGCTGATGCTGTTGCTGTAAACCCTGGCGAGGGCCTCTGCCTCACCACTCTGCTGCTGCCGCTGCTCCTGCAGTCGCTGCTGGTGCTTCTGCACTTCAGCGTACAAGCTATCCCTCTGCTTTTTGGACATTCTTCCGAATTTCACAGCTGAAAAGCAAAGCACAATGTGAACCATCGTCTTTAAATTTTTCTCGATAACCCCTCAACCCCACCCTCTTTTGCTATTTACTTCCAGAGTTAATTTTGCTGTGGAAACATCTTCTTCTGTGGAAATGGAGAAAGGACGCAAAGCTTTACATCATATACATCTCGTAAAATAAAAAATATTGTGTACTTCAATTTACCAGGTGACAACAACTCCTATTTGACAGGAGGGCCTCAGTCAAGCAATTCACTTCCCACTCTGAATGTTAAAAAGACCATGCATCTGTTTATACCTCTCTATTCACTGAACAACAACCCAGAGCTGTACGAAATGTACAGTCTGTAAATACACATCCATTTGCTAACTTTCCACAAACCTCTACAAAGTACACTAACAAGATTAGTATTCTGGGTGAAAACAAGCCCTAAAACCTTATTATCACATCCTTTCAATGGGGTGTTATCTTCCCACTTAAAAAAAATAAACTTACAGGTTAGAACCTAGAGGAAAATAACAGATTTGAAGGTAAACAGCACAAATGAATGTCCTCTTTTACACTGAGCAATGTCTTAGGGATTTATGCAATCTCCATTTTAATAATCTCCATGCACAAATCCATGCACTCCTTCTGATGAGAAAGGGAGAAAAATATAGGAGGGCAAACCATTTTTCCCGGAAACAGGGTTCACTACACCGAGATTGAAATTTTCGAAGGTGAGAGGCTGACTGCTGCGGAACTAGGAGGAGTAAATTCACAGCCTGCATACACAGTAGATCATAGCTGATTATCACTCTCCACCCCCATCTCTCTATAAATTCTGGTCTTCTACTGGGCTAGATCTTGGGGTCTTAGAGCAGAGAGGCAGTTGTTGATTGTGCTCTAAAACAAATGAGAGATACATTCAGCAGAATTCATCAGAACAGGTAAGAGGACATTGTTCCAGAAATACAAACTTCTACGTATTATGAGGTGTATTTTCTATACTGTGTATTTCCAGTCCATCTGAAATTTGGATCAATTCGGAATCACATTTATTAGCACAGGGCTCTCATGTAGCCCTCCTGAAGAGTTTGAACCTGTATGTGGAAAAATGTGAAATTCTTCAATCAGGAAAAAGAACTGAAAAAGCAGAGCATAATATGAAAATACAGTGCCAGAACAACAAGGTGACAGCCGCTTTGATTTGTTTTCCTTTTTTTTTTTCACACCAAGAGGGTTTTTTTCTTATTGACAACTTTGCAGCCCTACACTCAGGCTGCAAGCTACCTCACACAAACTCAGCCTGTCCCTGGAATCAGTCCATGGTATGCTGCATACCCTTATGGACAATATACAATGACCGTACTTTAAATAATTGGAATAATGCAATCGTGTATTTTCTTCAAATTTTGGGCCTCAGTAATATAACCAAACATCCACTGTTTATCCTCATTATATATTCATTAATTGGATTCTCCAGCTGCTCTCAATTAGCATCCTGCCTCTGCATGATAAAAACGAATTTATTACATGGCTGAGAGGTAAAAGTCATATTAAAGTTTTCTGTCAAAAAATTCCCACAGCCAATTTTAAATTTGTGAGAGCTCTTAATATTCTTAATCATAAACAATCATAAAGACCCTTACATAAAAGGACAAAGTAATGCCGTTGGAAGAATCACTCATTTTGTCTGTCTGCAGTGGTCTCTGAATTACTGGTTGGGAAGACAGCGCTGTGAGTCACATTAAAATGCCCCTGTGATACCTTAAATCATTGGAAGAGACTACTTTCAGGAGGAAAGCATGTGCTGTTAAATTGCTGAAATGTTACTATTTTAATCACCAGGAGGAATGAGGAACTAATGTGTCAAGTAAACTGGATGCTAGGACCAAAAAGAATTAATGGATTAAAGGCCAGATTGTAAGGCCCCTCCCAGACTGGTGAGACTGGTGAACAAGGCATTTCAGTGAGACGTAAGACACACTGAGGTAGAAGAAGACCTATTATGGTCCAAATTTTAAACCTGTTTTATAGCCTGCGGACCGTCTAAATAAACAGCTCTCTGAGTAACTTCTCCATCAATACCTAATTTCAAAATACACGCTTTGTGTAAACCTTTTAAAACAGAAAACTGCTTCCAGGAAAACGAAATTAATAAAAACTGCTTTTAAAAATCAGAACATTTTCTTCTAATACTTTCTCACTACATAAAACGTGTTTGTGAGCCGGATATCCCCTGCAAGAGGAGTGGTGCCTAGGGCATGTGAGCTGTGGGCAACCTTGCCCAAGCCTCCCATTGCCTGCAGTTTTGGTGAGATGCATGTTCTCCGCCTGCTGACCGTGGCTGATCACACCACAATTTGCAAGGTGGACCAGAGCTCTACAAGGACCAAAGAATCCTGAGATGGCATAGACTGTGGAGCTTTCCTCTGGCATAGGATCCATTTTCAGTGCTAAATTAGGAAATGTTCTTCTACAGACCCAGACAGGGACAGGAAGCAATGTGCAAGTAAAAGAAATGGGGTTTCTTCCAATGCAAAATGTTTGGTCAAGTGCTCTGAATAAAACAAACAGAAACCCCTAATGCTATCAAGGTGTAAATTTGTGTAGGGTTGCACCTCCTCACTACCGCAGACCTTTAGGGATCTCCGGGAAATGGATGCTTTCACACAACAATATTTAATATTAAGATGAATGCTAATGTTTAATATAATGCTTAATATAAACCCATCTCTCCAGAGGTGACCTTTTCGTGCTCTGTGCTTTTGATTAAAATAACATATTTCACTTCTGACTCTTCCTGTTCTAAACTAATACTGCTCTCCATGTTGTGATTTTCCCCACCCCCCTCCATGAAAATAGCCTTCTCTGTTAACTGGATGGCAAAGATCGTCTCACAGTGCATGCATTACAAAGCACGGAGCTTCTCCTCTCTCTTTTTGCAGAAATCTACAGGGAGTTTAAATAAGTCAGCAGTGAAGAAAAGTTTCAAAGGGCTGTGAAGTACGAATTTGACTCCTTACCATCTCGAGACATTCCCAGGGCAAGACATTTCTGCAGTCGGCAGTGTTGGCAACGATTTCTGTTGGTTCTGTCAATTAAACAGTTTCTCTGTCTTGGACAGGAGTAGGACGCATTGTTCTGCTGACTCCTCCGAAAGAATCCCTTGTGGAAAGAGAGCAGGGAAGACCAAGCGTTACCATGAGCATATACACGTGCCCGTGCATGCATGCGTGGACACATACACACACACACACACAAAAGCATGCAAACACCTACAGCAAACTCCTACTTAGTGCACTGCTACTTATGCCGTGGCTCTGCAGATATGGTGGTATTGTATTAAAGAACATTTATTTACAATAAGGAGAATCGTGCATTATTCTGTAAAGACTACAATTCCACTTTGTTAAAACTTAAATGATGTTACAGAATGCGTTTTTATTGTGCAATAATGACCCTGTATCACCTAACACTTGTTCCTAATAGAGGAAAAAATTGTCAGCATTTGTAAGAAATGACATAAAAGCACTTGTTTTGACTAATTTCTCTCTTTAATGACGAGACAAGTAATAACTGTTACTGGGTATGCATAGCATGAGAAGCTGAAGTCTGCTGTTCACTTTAACTTGGCAAATGTTGATCTGATCTGGAGTGGCATACGATTGAGGAGTGAAGTAATTCAAATTCAAGCTTCACAAAAGCACTGGGATATAATGACTGTATCAAGTAAAGCCAACACACAAAGGAGAAAGCAACACCATTAGATACTACCATGAGAACGTAAGGCCATTTTCCACGGGCTGTTTGTCTAGAGACCTGAGGGCTGGAGGGGAGGTATGTACACCTAAGTCCTTACAAGCTTCCAGTTACTATGAGGTGGTGCCAAGAGTGGCACCAAAAGGGACGGTTATGGTAGAAGTGACATGAAGTAGCTGAGCGATTAGAAGGATGAAACCAGGGTGTGAAGAGAAAAAAAAATAAATAGAGCTCTACTAAATAAATACATAAATAAATAATTAAAAAAAAAAGTCAGGAGGATCTGCAAGTCCAGAGAGAAAAGAATGAAGTAGAGAAGTTCCTTAACCAGTCTGGCAACTTTAAATGCAACCAGCTGCATGTGGTGCGGTGGGAAAGCTGAAGGATAGCCTGGCCACTGCAGGAGGCTATGGGTAGTGAAACAGCAGAAATATCATTACTGCAGTTACACCAGTCACCAGAAGTGATACCAAAGTACTTGTGCCTTTTTGGGCTGGCTTGCAAACACCTCAGAATGAAGCCAGAAAGCAACAGCTGACTTCATTTCTCAGTAAAAAATAGTGTATCTCACCATAGGTTGATGGATGTCAATACTGAGCAATGGAAAAAGTCACAAGGTTACAGTGCTACAGGGCTCAATTCACTTGCTACAGGTTATCCACAAATTCTCACTCAGGTCCTGGAGAATTGCATGAGGGTGTTGTGGGGTGTCAGTAACAGGTGACAGGCATGGTGTTCCACCAAGGACACTGGCAATGCTAGTTCTGAAGCATAAAGAGAGCCACTTGAACTGGCTCAAGCTTGTTCTACCAGTGATTATAGCGTATCTAAAATACAAATTAAATTCTATGATTTGTACTTTTCAGAAAATAGATGTCCTTTGGGGAAATCTCAGAAAAGTTTTAGTGGAAACTTAACTGATTTTAGCTGACCAAAACTTTTCTGAAATGGAAGAAGTGCATTTAATTTAAGACTAAACGGATGCTAATTGCAGATCTCTTTGCTGAACTTTATAGCCAATCTTGATTTTGACTTGTGAAGAGTCTTCTGTTTTCAGGTTGAGATTTTAGCAGCATCTATGTTGTTGTGGATTTCAGAGAACATATTAATTAAGTAATGTTAAAAAAACACATGCAACCATTAGCATTGACAGTGCCTTCTCCTGCAGTACTTTTTGTTCCCATTAAGGTTGATCTCATCTCAGAGGAATTTGTTTCGTCTTTGCCCTCCTTAGGAAAAAAGGACCATACTATGTATCAAGGGTTACATAACAAAATTAATTTACAGCAGGTAATTAATTTTTCTGAGGAGAATTTTATGCTCTCATTCTCCCGCATAAGATGTCTTATAAAGTAGTGATAATCCTTTCATTCTATTTTTATGGTATCTTTATATAGATTTGGCTACATTTGCTCAGAATAGTTCCATTTTGCGTGAAGGAAGATGTATTTCATTACTGAGGAGCTAAAGAGTTAAAGAGAGATTTCCCAGTACCTCCAACATGGACAAGTCTTTCTGCACCTTGAAGAAATCACTTCACCCACCACCCACAGCCAGTCTGAGAGAGGAAATGGCTGAATGAACTACTTTCTAATTCACGACAAAACAGTGGTAGGAAGTACTTTGCTTTGGGGGTAGGCAATAGAAATTATAAAAGGCTTCTCAGCAAAGAAAGAGCCACAGAGACAGATGTGATCCAAACTCATCTTCAGGTTTCACCCCTTCCGTAGGAATAGTGTCAGAGCTGCAAATTCACTCAGTGCGTCCAGCAGGTCCACTGCATATGCACATTCTGCATAGGCAGGCATGCATACAAACCAACAGCAATATTTAAGATGACCCTTAAGCACTTACAACATGGATTTGCAGCAGCTTAACTAATGTAGGGACATTGAGTTAAAGGATTTCCTGATCCTTGAAGTCTGTAGCACCGCCCCTGGCACTGTAATTCTTGGATGCTGTGTTCTGAAATGCTGTAGCTGCATGGTGCCTGGCTCAACATGTGTGCGTGCTTGTGGGGTGATTCTACTCTCTTTCTTCCACACATGGCCTCCATTCTTAATTATTTCAGGTTTGAGACACATTGAGACAAAAAGAGCCAGAAATGACCAGTATGCAGGCCGAGTGAATAGCTATTTAAATGCTGGGCACTTAAATGGAGGGCAAAGCTGCACTGTCAGAAACAGTGCTTACCTTAACAGGGAGCTCTGACAGGCTGAGATGCCTCCCAGTGGAACTGATGTGAAAAACTGACACCTTTTTTTCTCACAGGCTCACAAAACAAGATTAGACTAATTGATCTGATACAGCAGAACTGGCACAAACCCAATAGGGTTAAAACTATTATAAGTGGAAGAGAATCTCTTTATCTCAATAAGCAGTCTACTCACAGAGCACAGTGGTATCATCTCCTCTTGAGGCACGCACAAGGGCCAGCATTAACCCTAATTACTTCTATGGGAGACTATACCCCTAGACACTCTGTGGGCTCTGAGTACTGAGACAAGATGCTCTTTTTCTGCTTAAAGTAATTTTCCTCCGTAGCTTTTGTGCCAATTTTGAAGTATCAGATCAATTAGTTTAATCCTGTTTCATGTGATCGTCATCAGAAGATGCTTATTTCTAGTCTAGTAAGAGAAAGACACACTGCAAATTGTTCTGCTTACAATTGTTAATGTTCCCGAAAAAACCCTGATCTTTACCAGTATACTGGCTCTCAATGTGTTGGCATTAAAATATTTCTTTTGCAAATGGGTGCACCCAAATTTTCAGATTTTTCAGCTGTTCTAATGCTTTGTAAAGCATTAAGTACAGACTTGTGATTCCACTCTGCAAATAGGCACCCATTTTCTAATCTCCCAGTTTGTGTGTTTCCAGCTAAAAGAAATCAGAGATGCTGCCTCTCCACTTTTGCTATTTCCCATTTACAATTAAAACCAAACTACCAGCATGTAGTATGGAATTCTGGTTTGTCTTGAGGAATAATGTATTCCTTAGACAATAAAATCACAGACAATTTTTAAAGTTGAAAATTGCAGTCTTTCTTCTCTTTGCTTGGGGTCTGATTTGTGTTATTTGAACTAATGCTTGAGATAATATGTTAATACATCTAAGCAGCACGGAAGAGCTTCATGCATCGCCCCCCCTCTGCCCTCTTTTTTTAACCTCCGATTCCCAGCAACTGCCCTACACTGAAGCCTATGAGGAAGAAGACAAAGGATCCTTTTATATTGCTCATAATGTAAGGCATTCTTTCTTTCAGAGATTACAATTTGGCCTGCAGATTATGCAAAGGAAACAAAAAAGGACCAAACTCACACCTGTAGGCGCTTAAAAAAGGTTGACCAGAAGTAACACGCCAACTGTAATGCTACATGGGTTGTATAGGAAACAAGATAAGAAATCCAGCTCTCTCAAAGCTGATTTAAGGTAGAACAGGTGTGACTTACAGTTGCCAGCCTCTGTTGGTGTCAGCACTTAACACTGCATCAGATGTAATTAATTCATGCTTCAAACAAGGAGGTAGCTCTAAAGACTATTTGATAAAATGGAAAGCAACTAGGAAAATTAGGCATGAAATGCATCTTTATCAGCAGTAGGCTTTACACCCTTTGGCACCACTTGTTTGAAAGCTTCTAAGAGCGTGTCATTGTACACAGGTGTCTGAGGCTAAACGCAAATGATGACGACTATGCTGTATTAAAATCTCATACCTTGCAGCCTTCGCATGTGATGACTCCATAGTGTATTCCAGAAGATTTATCACCACAAATTTTGCATGGTATCACTTCAATTTGTGCTGAAAAAGAAAACAAGACAGATATTTTGGGTATATAATTGTATTAAATTTCTTTTTTTCTCAAAAGGAGATCTTTTGAACTGGAGAGCAGATAACCAGTTGACCCCCAACAATACAAAACTGCTTTTAAAACTGCTTTGTATTGTATGTCTGTTTCTGAATGCTTTGGTTTGGCAAATTTTAAATGCTTCACATTATGTAGTTTCTGCCACAGCCCACAAAACTCTTCAACGTTTTAAGATGTCTCTCACTTAGTAAGTTTTTCCTCATATTACTTTTTCTAAGGTTTTTTTTTTTACAGGTTTATTTTACAATCATTATTGTTAATGACAGTCATTAGGGGTCCTAAACAACAATCTGGATTGTCCTTTCCTACATACTTTAAATATTTGTGGCCTTCCATTTTTCTGAGGTAGAAATACAGGGTGTATTTTGATGCCTTTTTTAAAGCAGAGTAGAGGCGATGAAGTTTTCACTTTCTTCAAATTACATCTTCAAGACACAAAGATAGTAATACATACCACTGTCAGAGACAGGCTAGTAAAAGCTTGCTTAACCTCCCTGTCTCTTCAAACTTTTTAACACTGGGTCACTGGCAGGCAAGGTGCACAGATGGGGTTTAGGTAGCCAGCGACTGTGTACTAGGAGAGTCAGGTATGATCTGAAAATGTTTAAATATGGACATGCTTCAGATCCTTTTTTAAACATAGTGGTCGTTTAATTCTGAGAGGGAAAACATATTTTACTATCTTTCCTCTTCTGACACTGTAAGAGCACATACTTTGGCATGTAAAGAAGAATTGTGCCTTTATTTTAGTCAGATAAACTGAGAAGAAATGTTAAACTTGTTTTCTTTCCCTTTCATTTTTCTTCCACATAGAATGTGTGCCTCCCTGCTATTCTCCTCCTGCTTGGAAGTAGAATCATATTTGGAAAGTAGTCCTGGCAGACATTGTTTCTCCATGTCCAGGGCAGGAACAGCAGCAGTTCTCTGCAACTCAAGTCACTCACCAAATCCTTGGGTAAAAAAGCTTTCTTAGAGCTGCCCCAAGCACAAGGATAGACAACTGTTAGTACTTTAACAAGACACATTTAACTCTAAAATGGATTGAGACAGGGAAAAAAGATTATTGCCCAGATGCTAATCCTAAGAGGAGCATCCCATTTCAAACTTGTGGGCAGCTGAAAAAATTAAAAAACTGGAAAAAAAGCATACTTAAAAATGACTGCACATTGTAAGCTAAGCACTAAACATGCTTGCACAGTGGACGCTGTGAAAATATAATCATATAGACTCGATTTTGCCCCATTTCTACTTATGATTACTGTTTGTCCCTTTTAGCAGAAGCTGGAAGTTTCCTTCCTACCACTTCCTTCTTCCTACCACCTTGTAGTTAAACAACCAAAACTCAGTACTGTGCCCCAGCAAGCCACACTTCCCACTGAAAGGCACATTGCATACCCTACTCCTCTATCCTCCTATTTAGTGTAGAGGTTCACAGGGTGAACTGCACATGGTGAACACTAGAAGGCCCTCCACCTTGGAAAGTCAAATAACTCTTTCCTTGGGACAGGATATACCAAGGGAACCACGCAAGAGGAACTTACATGGACAGCAGAAGAGACTTTAGCTCACCACTGAGCTCATTTTCCTGACATACTGTATCTGACCTAGCATAATTTTAGGCATTGCTCAGGCAAGCAAATCAGTTTTAAAACTGCTCCTAATCTGTGCTGTATAGAGGGAATTCCTTAACAGAGAAGCACCTGCAGTTCTTCGGAAATTTTTCCAGGTTGATCCTGCTCAGAAATTCCTACGCCTCATGCCCACTGGGATAAAAAAACATTTAAACATGCGTCTGCAGGCACTACTGTTTGTGAGGCTAGTTTGAGAAACTGCTCACAGGTCTCTGCTTGAGAGTCACGTGGATGGAGAAAGACTCAGCTCTGGGACCATGTGCTGCTCTGTGTTTTAAAAAGGTATGTCAATGTCAGAGGCAGCAACTACAACGAGAATGTAAAGAGATCTGCAGGAAAAGACACGTCAGAGAAAAAAACCACAACAAGAATATGAAGGTACTTCTAATGTGACTTGCATATAACATTTGTAACTCTGATAGGAAGAGAGAGAATAATTGATCCTGTGATACTGATCGCATTTAGCACAGTACTTTTTACTGTACGCAAACCAAAATTTCATGCGTGAGTTTCAATTATAAGCTCCACGTTCATGGTATTTGTGGATCAAGTCCGTAAATGCTTAGGATCTGCGTTTCAATTAATATGTAAAAAATATTTTAGACTTGCAACTCTTCAGTTAATTCAAAGCTTTTTTAAAAAATAACCATTCTATAAATTAGTAAGTACAGGTTGTCTAGGAAATTGCTACCACTTCTCCTTAGAGAACTCACGGAAAAGACGTCCTTAGGACACAGAAGGCATTTGAGTAAGTTTGGAAAGGTGTATTTTGCTACTGTTCTCCAGACACTTCTTTTTCTCATAAAACAGCAGAGCAATTTCAGGAGTCCTAACAGAAATCTTGATTGTACAGGCCAGATAAAAAAGAAACCACGGTATTCCCAGAAGGGCCTTGAGATACTGTAATGAACATAGTGTACCATGTTTCTCTTGCAGATATAATCACAGGTCGCAGATCGCAGAATATTCTGAGTTGAAAAGGACCCACAACAATCATCAAGTTCAACTCTTAAGTGAGTGGCCCATACGGCGACCGAACGCACAACCTTGATATTTTTAGTTGACACAGGATGCTACACTTTTTCCACATTCCGTTTTTGTTTGTCTACCTATGATCTTACGTTGTTTTTCCTTATTCCCTACACCTATTAGACAAACAAACAGTTCAGGGACCTGTATATCAGAATCTCTTTACAGCTATTATAAAATAAGCAGCTTTCTTCTGAACTCTTCAAAAATATAAAATTCATTGACAAAGTACCACTTCCTAAATATTAATACAAAAATTGAACAAACAGTAATGGGGTTGCTACAATGATAACTTTCAGCAGCACAGGAACAGAACTTATCTTCTCCCAACGTGGCAAACATGATAAGAGCAAAACTACTTAACTCCACTTCAAAAGTCTTTCCACTTGCCTTCCCACCCATTCTTACTCTGATACCACAAGCAGGAAAAATGGCTCCTGCCTCTTTTCAAGCAAGCCTCAACCTGAGCCCACTTGCTCGATTTTTCAGTAAGCACATTGAGATATACCACTCAATAAAAGCCTGCAAAACCACCATCACCCTGATGTCCAAGAAAATGTTCATAATATTTGGATACATGCTGCATGGTGACTGACCCCTACTACCAGCAGTAGCTTCTTTCCTCAGTACCACAGGGTTATGTCTCTGCAGTATTCACCTCTTATTTTATACTTAAGCTGAAGGTTCTTTAGGATGGAGAATTGCCTCCAGTTTTACAGGGCACTCTACAAATTGTAATGCTGCAATGGAAATTAATTAATACTACATGACTAGTAATTATTATCCACAGATGATGGGATAACCAGCTGGAATCTAATTTTTTTTCTCAGGACAACAGAAAGTAGGGTGGAATTCTATCAAGAAAGCAAGTTCAAAATTGTCTCACATATTTGAAATGAGCACTTGAATATAAAAAACCAGGTAATTAAAAGCATCTTCAAAGAAAACATTAGCTCAAATGCTGCCCCAAGAAAAATCAAAAGTACACTGAGCTGCCTTTTTTTTTTTTCACCAGTAGAACATTTATACATGAGCACAAAATCCATTATTCTAAAAGTAGGAAAATAATCAGGTTTCGAAAGTTGTTATGTGGGTGAAATTAGGAACGAATCTCTAATGGAAGGCATAGTTAATTTTCTGAATTCCTCTTGAAAGAAAGGTGAGAGTCAACAAGGCAGCTAATGTGTCTGATGCGTATTTGTGGGGGCTGTCACCCACAGGCATATGATGTCTAACAGAGAAAAACAAAGCTCACATTTTATATAACTTCAGTTTAATATCTGAAGAACTTCACTTGGGAAAGACAGGATTATAATCTCACAGAATTGTAGCTTTGGTTTAAGGGGGAAAAAAGACTTCAGCTTTCCGTATTTAGTTCTTGATCAAAAGATGATAATAAAGCATGCCAGGCATAAACTTTCAAGAGGAAGTCCTCTCTCTAATTTGTTGATCCAGGAGGGATTGCATTTGGAAGCATCAAGGCTAATGAGAGAACTGATAGTGAAAAAACCACTTGCTTCACCTTTCAAGAACTTCCATCATCCTTTTGTTGCAGTTCCTTGAAAAATGCTGGTACATTGGCCTTGTTAACTTTCATGTTTCCATCCCTAAGTGATTTCAAATTAAGTACATTCAGCATTTTTATCTACTTGCCAATTCTGCCTTTTTATCCTGACCTCTGTGAGCAGGAAATGCTTTTTTTCCTTGCATGTTACTGTCAGTAGAAGTTCCCATGGGAAGTTAGGCTACCAACTAGATCTTGGAATCCCCTTTGCTACTGGAATAGATGTTCTCTGGTTTCACAGCAAGACTTCAGGTGCTCGACATTGGTATTTAATAATCTGAAAATACACAGCTGAGGATGCTAGTTATGTTTACAGCCTCTGTCATATCCCATGCAGTGAGACCTATATAGTTAGTAATATCTCAGCAAGCTAATTAATTCCAGATAATGCTAATTAAGGTCTGTAGACACATTAGCTGTCAATCATACCCCAAATGAGCCATCAGACTAAACCAATATGGTGCAATTCACCCAGAAAAGTCATGTTTTCATAAAATCTTAGCACTTTCACACAGTGATACCCACATCAGACTGTGGGTCTGGCCACTGGACTTTGCTACAGCAACAAAGACTCTCTGCAAAGCTGACGATTCTCAAATAAGCCAGTCCTACAACTCATGAGCACAGATAACCAAACCCCAAAAAGCAGTAGTTCTTGTGTATCTCCATGTCTCAACTGGGCACACATTTAAAAGTCATCTGTACATGAGATGTAAAAACGTGCTATGAATATCAAGGTAAACGACAGTCCTGGAACTTGGATATTGAGAAATCTGGTAGATCATTGCTCAAAACAGAAATGGGGTACATTCGTGCAAAAAAAGATTTTTTCCATAAATGCATGCAATTTTCATGTCTGATTTCTTTCATCATCTCACACTCTCAGCAGAAGTTCTTTCAGTCTATAACCAATGTCACTTAGAAGGTTATTTGGTAACATGTTTTCTTTTCCTCTTCCTCTTTCATAATATTCACGTCGAGAAAAAACAAACAAAAAAACCCCCCAAACCCAACCAGAGATACGCTGAATTGCACACCAACTCTTCTTACAGATCAACTCTGCTTTTTATTCCATGGAGATTTTAAAGACTATTGGAACGAGCATTTTAAAACCTCAAGTTTTTTTCATTTCAAGTTTTTATGTAGTTACCCTGTGCATCCTTGTTGTGTACATTTAAAATCTATTAAAAGAAAAGATCAAACCCTAGAAATATGTGTAATAATGTCTGTAGAGTGATGAAAAGTTTCAAACTTCTTTTTATGTGCTACATATTAGCCTTTTTGCATATGAAGAAATATGCTTATATCTGCACTGTAAATACATACTTTGGAAGATGTCTTCATGAGTTCCATGGCCATAGCAATGTTTACTGACCATTGTCAAATGGTTTGAAATAGATGAAGTAACATGAGTTCAAATGATTATGCCTGTTCCACAGCCAAAGATAATTTAAAATTGTTCATGTTATCTCCTCTTTTTGTATCTTATTGTTACATAGTAATTTTGGAACGAGTCTGAAAAGAATGATATACATGGATTACCTGCCTTTACATTCAGCAGAGAAGGTGAAATTACAAGGAGAAAAAATGAGCACAGTATAACGACGTTTTCCCTAGGTGCTAGTAAGCACTGAAGTAAGAAAAAATGTTTTGCTCAAATGCTGTTTCTTTCCTTTCCAAAGTGTAACTACACTGGACCTAGCAGTATTATTTAACAATTTATGAATAGTAAAAAGTTGTTACATTTATGATGATCCAGGGATACAGATGAGAAAAGATTTCCACACGGACTTAACATCTTCTATTAGACCAAGAGATAAATTATTTTTTAAAGAAATGCTTTTGGACCCAAGGGATACATTCTTTTAAAAAGAAATGCTTTTGGACCCCTAGCTTTTTATCATACCTTAGATAGGAGCAAAGGACTTCAAGCTTAAAACAGGTTAAGAATAACTGCTCCAAGCTGAATTTCATTATAGTGGTCAACCAGAAAAGCTGCAAGACGTGCAAGGATGTATGCTTCTCTGTGAACCAAAGGTAGTTGTGAGCAAAAAAACGATAACAATTTTAAGAGCAGTGATATAATGCTGTGAGATGATGATAGATTTTGGATCACAAGTCTTTTTTATTTTTGGCAGAACTGATTATTTCAATTAATTAAAACAATTTGTAAATCAACAGAAAATCCGGATTTTCATTGGGTCATTACAAGACAGCAATGGTGATGCAATTTCCTGGACTCCAGAAAACTCTGCAGCTTTGTTGCCAAGAATGCTAGCCCAGCACTCACTGAGATTAGGAATCTGACAAAGGTACACAAATTGCTACCTAGAAGCTTGTTTGTTCCTTTAATTTGGACAAAACGGAGTGGTTGAAGTGTGTAACAAGTACACGTGTTCAGGGCTCTCCCAGACTTTTCTGAATGGCTCATGGGCAAGGAAGACAGCAGAAGAGAAGAACTGCCTGTATCCTCTGTTGGGCAGTGATGACTAACACGAAATACAGCCCGTTGTCCAGATCCCAAAACACAGAACTCAGGTACCCTTGTCAGAAGCTATGGCTCAAAAAATCCTTGAAAGTCTCTGCTCATAGAGGTCAGAAAGTGTCAAAGGATCAGTAAACTCTGATAGCTCACCTAGCACTCTGTAAATCTGTATGGAAGCATTTTCATTGCCTCTCCATGTGGACTTCTCTGTATTAATCTACGAATTTTTTTCCCTAGTAACTCAAATTCATGGAAATTATGTGTGTAACTTCAAAGGATGGTGCTACAGTTACACAAGTTATTATACAACAAAAACATGTTGCCAAACTGATGATTTGGGCTCCACGTGTGAGTTAAATCAGAGTTATTTACCTAAATGATCAAGGCTTTAATGCCGGGCCCCATAGAAGAGCTCAGAAACTTACCCTATTCACAGGGAAAGATTTAAGTATATAATACATGATGAATTATTACTGTACAGTTTCTGCTTCCCTCAAAGACTCAAGCAATGGTTCTGCTGATACTGCACACTTTCCCTAAAGAGATTATTAGGGTAATCCCAAATATTACACTACCCAAGCTATCTTATATTTCAGCTCATCAGATCCAATGTTCTGCAAATAATCTGTAGCAGCTTTAGCTAAGTGTTTATATAAGCTGGTCAGGATGACTGAGTAGCGGTGAGCATGTTTTCTATGCAAGTCTCTAAAACAGTGAAAGTGCACTCAGTCAAAAAATAGTAGCCCATACAGAAAATACGTTGCATATGCAAAGTTCTTTCCTATGAGAATTGTACTTAGTATTTACTCTGCCAAACAGTTTGTCACAATTTTTGAATGTTTAACTTAAAATGTGTTATAATATATCAGGCACTGAGCAAGACAGAATATTTTCCCTCCTTACTTCTCCTTACTCAGAAAGCTACTTAGAGTGTGCCCCGTATTTCTGACCTATTGTTTCCTGAAGACAAAAATACACAGTTATTCCCTTCTCGATAAATGGACTAATGAACTTTGCAAAGGAAGAGTTCAGACACCATGATAAATATTTGCAGTCCATTCTGCTTGTTGAAGCTGGCTGAAATGGTCATACAACAGTCAGGACCTTGAAGTTAATTCTTTGTGTTAGATATGCAGAGATATCTGCCATACAGTTACAAAGCTGAGCAACGCAGAGAGAGATGGTGCAGGAACATGCTGCGAAGACCTGTTTTCCAGGCTGTGGGATCACACACAACCTTATCTTTCCGCACACCCAACCAAGTGTTAATGTTTGCTGGAGTGGGATGGAAATGAATTTAAAACTTAATTCATCTTGTAGTGGAAGGAAAGCATAGTGGTTATTCTTAGCTCTGTCTGTGGCAGCACCCTCTTCTCCAGCTCTTTGCTACTGGACTGCAGCTGCAGCACACCAACAGTCTTTGTATCCCTCCTCTCCTCCCCCCTTTACCTGCACAAATTCATTTGAATGTCCACAAATTCCTACACTTTCAGTAACACTCAAACCCAGAATTCTATGCCATGCAAAAATCTTCAAGGGAAATGAGGACTGTTGCACTGTTAGATTATAGCAGTGCAGCAAAATGAAGATGCATTATCTGGGACTTTGTGTGACTGCCATCAAAGTCAAGGGAACAATTTCCAATCCACTTTCCTGGACCACTTTTCTTGCAATTCAATGTAATTCCTACAAGGCAAAATTATAAGAGACAAAGGCAATAACAAACAAATATTAATAGTGATTTCAACCTGAAATGACTCTGAAATTACTCTGACATTGCCTTCTTAAAACTTTTTGAATTTCTTCACATTTCTCCATATTTTTGATAATCACTATGGATTTTCACTTTTGCACATTCCTACTTAAATCTTTGCTCCATCTTTTGAAAAGCATTTAAATCAGCTGGAGATATTCTTGGATTTGCATCTGTTGCTGTTTGAAAAAATGTTATACTTACCAGCTGTCTACTTACCAATTTAATTTGACATCTTTTAAACACAGTAGGAAGAATAATCTTTAGTGAAACTCCAAATGCAGTTGTCTCAAGGGTAGACTTGTACAACATGTTTAATATTTTCCTCTTTATTTTTCACTATAATGTCCCACATTGTTAAGGAAGTGAAAAATAAAAATATTTCAACTCACCAGTTGCATCAGGTTTTATTTCGGTTTGAATATCACACATTTCGTAAATAAATAAGACTTCCAGGAGCAGAACAGTAGTCTTCCTACAAGCCTACTTATTCACAGTTACACCTGTGCTGTTGCAAAAGTAGAGTCTTAACAGACTGCATTAACAAGATTAAATGGAAGAAGTAATAAGACACAGACTGTTCCATTTCATTAAAGAAGGGAAGAAGAGCGCTGGAGGCACTAAGTAATGAAACAATATTTTCTTTTGATACTCTATTAATGTATACATTCCCTATTTCAGTCCAATGATTCAAAATTTTTTTTTCTGGAAATTCTGAAAATAAATCTCAGCTTTCCTATGTCATCAGTTTTTGTTTCAGACACATATAACACATGGAGAATTAGAGTGACAGATGTAAGATGCCAAAACATTACAGATAAAATCTCCATGTTGTGAAATGACACCTATATCCTGCTTATTTCAGCCAGAGCTAAAAAGTAAATTTTCTTCCAGTGTTTTTAGATGTCATGTGACAGACCTGTCTGAATTGCCCCTGCTGAACATCCATTACATTAAAGGAATATTAATTGAATCCCAGTTGCCCCGAGGTTGTACAGAAAAGAGGAACCTAGGGTTAAGCTCACAGTATCAATTTCTAACAGAGCTACTCAGAGCCCGGAACTTCTATGTTTTTTTCCCCCCTAGGCTTCTATAATGGCTAGAATTGCATCCTGGTTCACAGGTTACACTTGCAAAGGCATGCAGTGGTGGTTACGCACCAAATGTGGTGCAGCTGAACACAAAGCAAGATTCACACAGGCTTTCTGTCAAAAATAAAACAAAGCAAAACAGTACACAAATACACAGGAAGAGCATTTCTGCAAGCCAGCTAATATATTACATGCATTGCCTCTCACTCATTCACTTATCCCTTTTGAGACTTTGTGGATTTTCTGTGCTTTGAAAGAATTCCTCTCACCTCCCTGTTACATATTCCCAGGCTTTTCTGCTGCATTGTTACTTCACTTCAGGTAACCTTTCCCTTTTAATCTGTTTTCTTGTGCCCTAACCTTTTGCATAAAGAAGTTGTTGGAGTAAGGGATGATTCAGATTCTAACAGTTCTGTATTGCTAACCCTGCATATTAATTTCCTTGGAATTCGTGCCAAAGACAGAACAGAGAGGACTTAACTTTCAAGATTCAGTTAGCCTGATACATACAGAAGACTGTTAATTCTACATACTACTGGGAAAAAATAAACCTTCAAAATTGCCATCTCAGACACTTTGCTTTGAATGCTTGCTTGGTTTAGATAAAAACAGTTCAGGAATTTTCAAATAAAGAGACCAGTGCAAGAGGACATATTAGGGGAGAGCTCTGAAGTTTATGAAAATAAGCAGAATTACTGGAGATTGGAAAAACTACAGAAAACAAACAAATACATGAGCTGGGAATAGTCAGGCTGAAAAAATATTTTCCCAATAATATGGAAAACATTATTTGAAGGACAATAAGGAACAGGGTGAGTTAATTACTTGCAACAACTCATTTAAATCTGCATAAGCATTACACGGCTATTTTTTTCATGTCTGTTCCTAGAACCAGTCACATACAGACAACATGTGTTGCTCTGGGTTTACAATCTTAAATAGAGTCTCAAACTCTTGGCCTGTGGCATTTTGATGAATAAGTATTTTCTGGCTTGGTAAAAAATAGTTTTCTCTCTATTATTTCATTAATCGAAGCCCTTTGATGTTATGGAACATAATTTTTCTTGACTGGGAAAATAATCGGTGTATAATTTTCCTTCTGTTGCAACACCATTTCATTCTGCTGAAGTACTGATTGCCTAACAAGATCTTTAAGTCTCACTGTTTCACAAAATATAAGAGTTTCCCATTAGACACACTGCTTTCCTCTCAGACAAAAAACCCGGATCAAAGAAATGGCCAAAAGAAATGAACAATATGCAAGTGGGTTTCCCCCTCCCTTTTCTCTCTCTAATTTGTGTAACTGAAAATTAGTTCTGCATGAGCCAGAAAGAAATCAATAGACTGTTGCCCAATACTGCATACGCTTCTGATGCATGACTTAGTACCAAACTGGTACTGAGCAATAATTTCCAGACACACCAGCTTTCAAATCAAGAACTATCATTGACTAGCAGCCTAATAAATCCCACTGTATGTCCTGTTGGATGTGCTCTGCCTCTACAGGCATTAGGGTAAGGACTTAAAGAGCGCAATGAACTGCCTCTAACACTGTCAAAGAAGGAAGTTCTCGTAAGAAAAGCCACCACAACAGGAACTTAGGAGAAGCACAGATGGCAAATAGGGAGGCATTAATACCAGACCTAAATGGCGGTGAAGGTTTGGAATTAGCACATCGGACAAATTCCACTGTGCAGACTGCGGGAAAAATGCAGATGGCAACAACAGGGAGATGCCAGGCCTGATGAGGCAGACCTGGATAACCCATCCAGACAAAAATTCCCACCATGGCAAACTGTGAGAAAGGAAACAGCTGCTTGCACACATGCCATTCCAAGTTATGGGAACAGCATCTATGGATACTGGGAACGTGGACCTGGAAAAGAGTGGTACCTCCAGAAGCACACTTAGGAATCCCCAGCACCAAGCAAACCAGGGTGAAAAACGACAAGCAGGATGCCAGAGGAATCCATGCGGTGGTGATATCTTCTGCTGAATCTCTCATTCTGTCTTCCCCCTCCTTCCTCCTATTTTTATCTCTGCCTCTACCACACATTAACGATTAAATAAAATCCGCACTATTGATTTTGGTGTATGTTTGTCCACACCCTAAATCAGGCAGAGGCACCTCTCAACAATCGGATTCTAACACAGGGCAGGCAGAATTTGGATGCAGAAGACTACGCAATATTTATGTTTGAAATGAGACCTCAGTTCTAGAAGAAAATGGAAGTATTTTAACTCTTACAGAAATATAATGATAAAACGTTATTTTCAGTTTGTGTTTCTAGAAATGCACCCCACTGACTCTGAGCTGAAAAAAACCCTATGTTGAAAAATAATTTCAAGAGCCAAACAAATACAAAGTGAAAATTCCACTCATCTGCAGCACAGGTTAAAGTAAGCTCTGAAATCCATGTATTATAAGCTTCCTTTTGACCACAAAGCTGTCCTATGAGCTGGCTTAATAGCCTGAACCAACAGACAATCTCAATAAAAGGCATCATCATGCACCTAGCTTTCTTTTTAAATTATTGAAGACAAAGGGATCATAGAATCATAGAACAGTTTGGGTTGGAAGGGACCTTCAAAGTTCATCTAGTTGCAGCCTTCCTGCAATGAGCATAGAAAAGTCGTATTTTCACATTCATGAAAAAATATTGCCCGATTATGCTCAACAGGAAAGAGATGTTTTTTTAGATGGTAAATACTTCTGAGGTAAGTGGTTATAGAGAAACGGGGCGGAGTTTATAGTACTGTTTAAGTCTGTACCACCCGTATCATGGTGGGGGTGTGGTTTCAGGAGGGAGCCAGGTCCAGCAGTGGCAGGGTTGCCATCCTTTCGTGGGCTCAAAGGAGGAGGTGTGCAAGTTTTTGGGCACAGCCAACCCCTCTCTGCCACTGGCAGCCTTTTCCCTGTTCCTCTGAGGAGAGACTTTTCTGGGTTGGTGCTAGAAGGCACAAAAGGAAGAGAGAAGCGGCACTGTGGAGTGGAGCCCAGCCGAGCTGCTTGGGGCCTGAGCTGCAGCCACAGCAACTGCTACAGCAACCAGAGCTGCAGGCGGAACTGCCGAGTGCTCCATCCCCGCTTCCTCAGAGCCAGGTCTACCCGAAGGGTTCCCTGACCTGCTTCAGAGCCCACTCAGGTCCCACCAGGTCTTGTCTTGTCCCTGTTTTTCCAGTGGTTTTTGTGCTGGGGGAGGGAAATTAAGCTGTGACTCGCCCTGACATATACTGCATTTGTTTTCCCAAAAACTACGTGGCCCAGCATGGGACCAGTCACCATTTTTGCCTTTGTCTGGGAAAAACACGTTGAGCACTGTCTTTGGGAGGTGTTTTTGTTTGTTCAGTGATGAACACACCTACAAAACACTTTCTCTTTTGTATGCTGTTTTATTAATTTTTTTTTGTTATTGTGATTTTTCACTTACGTGCAATTCCAGTTTACAATCTTCCCTAGTGTTTCCTCCACTATCAGAAGAGGGTGGAGGAAAGGGAACAGCTTGAGTGGGTTTAATTTTCCTGCTGTGTTTTAAACCAGTACATTCTGAAAGGAAGGAATTTGACATCGAACACTTTGGAATATAGCCTTATTCCTAAATGAATTAATTCTCTCATCACTCCAATTTTCTGAGCAGTTAATAGTATCTTGTAACACCCACAATCATAGAATGAACTATGGAAATGAGGAATGCAAACAATTTATCCCACAACTACCATGGACAGGGAGTATGGACTGCTCCAGATACACCAGTCATGAGCTCGTGATGCAGCTTGCAACCACCTGACAGCACAGCAGCCCTCCTGCCCTGGAAGACATCTAGGGTAAGCAGAACCCACAGTCATGGACTCAATGGACTCGACAGAAATCTAGGAGGGACAGGTACTGACTAGGGAAATTGTGCTTATGTATATATCTCTATATATACGTATAAAGTTGGAAGGTGTAGGATCAAGGTCTGATGTTGATGGTACAGGATAAGGGCTGGATAATGTCTTGGTTATGGTCAGGACAGGTTTAATTATTTGCAATAGCCAGCAGGGCCCATGGCTAGGATCCAGAAGTTATTCTATACCACCTCAAGTCATTGCCAGGGGCAAGACTAAGGAATTCTCTTCTGGGGAGAATGAGTTCCTTCCAGCCAAGTAAATGGGGCGGAGGGAGTGGTCCTGTAACCCTAGTTCTGAGGCTGAGAGTAGTCGGGAAATGTGCATTCTGAGCAATCATGTGTGAACTGTTTGCCTGTCTTTTACACTTCGTTATTATTATTGTTGCTGTTACTGTTCATTTTCTTATCACATTGCTGTTTCCAGTAAATTGTTCGTATCTCAGTGTATGACCTTTACTTTTTGTACCTCCCNTGGCTTAATAGCCTGAACCAACAGACAATCTCAATAAAAGGCATCATCATGCACCTAGCTTTCTTTTTAAATTATTGAAGACAAAGGGATCATAGAATCATAGAACAGTTTGGGTTGGAAGGGACCTTCAAAGTTCATCTAGTTGCAGCCTTCCTGCAATGAGCATAGAAAAGTCGTATTTTCACATTCATGAAAAAATATTGCCCGATTATGCTCAACAGGAAAGAGATGTTTTTTTAGATGGTAAATACTTCTGAGGTAAGTGGTTATAGAGAAACGGGGCGGAGTTTATAGTACTGTTTAAGTCTGTACCACCCGTATCATGGTGGGGGTGTGGTTTCAGGAGGGAGCCAGGTCCAGCAGTGGCAGGGTTGCCATCCTTTCGTGGGCTCAAAGGAGGAGGTGTGCAAGTTTTTGGGCACAGCCAACCCTTCTCTGCCACTGGCAGCCTTTTCCCTGTTCCTCTGAGGAGAGACTTTTCTGGGTTGGTGCTAGAAGGCACAAAAGGAAGAGAGAAGCGGCACTGTGGAGTGGAGCCCAGCCGAGCTGCTTGGGGCCTGAGCTGCAGCCACAGCAACTGCTACAGCAACCAGAGCTGCAGGCGGAACTGCCGAGTGCTCCATCCCCGCTTCCTCAGAGCCAGGTCTACCCGAAGGGTTCCCTGACCTGCTTCAGAGCCCACTCAGGTCCCACCAGGTCTTGTCTTGTCCCTGTTTTTCCAGTGGTTTTTGTGCTGGGGGAGGGAAATTAAGCTGTGACTCGCCCTGACATATACTGCATTTGTTTTCCCAAAAACTACGTGGCCCAGCATGGGACCAGTCACCATTTTTGCCTTTGTCTGGGAAAAACACGTTGAGCACTGTCTTTGGGAGGTGTTTTTGTTTGTTCAGTGATGAACACACCTACAAAACACTTTCTCTTTTGTATGCTGTTTTATTAATTTTTTTTTGTTATTGTGATTTTTCACTTACGTGCAATTCCAGTTTACAATCTTCCCTAGTGTTTCCTCCACTATCAGAAGAGGGTGGAGGAAAGGGAATAGCTTGAGTGGGTTTAATTTTCCTGCTGTGTTTTAAACCAGTACATTCTGAAAGGAAGGAATTTGACATCGAACACTTTGGAATATAGCCTTATTCCTAAATGAATTAATTCTCTCATCACTCCAATTTTCTGAGCAGTTAATAGTATCTTGTAACACCCACAATCATAGAATGAACTATGGAAATGAGGAATGCAAACAATTTATCCCACAACTACCATGGACAGGGAGCATGGACTGCTCCAGATACACCAGTCATGAGCTCGTGATGCAGCTTGCAACCACCTGACAGCACAGCAGCCCTCCTGCCCTGGAAGACATCTAGGGTAAGCAGAACCCACAGTCATGGACTCAATGGACTCGACAGAAATCTAGGAGGGACAGGTACTGACTAGGGAAATTGTGCTTATGTATATATCTCTATATATACGTATAAAGTTGGAAGGTGTAGGATCAAGGTCTGATGTTGATGGTACAGGATAAGGGCTGGATAATGTCTTGGTTATGGTCAGGACAGGTTTAATTATTTGCAATAGCCAGCAGGGACCATGGCTAGGATCCAGAAGTTATTCTATACCACCTCAAGTCATTGCCAGGGGCAAGACTAAGGAATTCTCTTCTGGGGAGAATGAGTTCCTTCCAGCCAAGTAAATGGGGCGGAGGGAGTGGTCCTGTAACCCTAGTTCTGAGGCTGAGAGTAGTCGGGAAATGTGCATTCTGAGCAATCATGTGTGAACTGTTTGCCTGTCTTTTACACGTCGTTATTATTATTGTTGCTGTTACTGTTCATTTTCTTATCACATTGCTGTTTCCAGTAAATTGTTCGTATCTCAGTGTATGACCTTTACTTTTTGTACCTCCCATTCTTCTCTCCATCCTGCAATGGGAGAGGGGGGAGAGTGAGTGGCACATGCTTTGGAGAGTCTCGGTGGGGAGCACTAAACTGGGGAGAACCATTCCTAAANGCAATGAGCATAGAAAAGTCGTATTTTCACATTCATGAAAAAATATTGCCCGATTATGCTCAACAGGAAAGAGATGTTTTTTTAGATGGTAAATACTTCTGAGGTAAGTGGTTATAGAGAAACGGGGCGGAGTTTATAGTACTGTTTAAGTCTGTACCACCCGTATCATGGTGGGGGTGTGGTTTCAGGAGGGAGCCAGGTCCAGCAGTGGCAGGGTTGCCATCCTTTCGTGGGCTCAAAGGAGGAGGTGTGCAAGTTTTTGGGCACAGCCAACCCTTCTCTGCCACTGGCAGCCTTTTCCCTGTTCCTCTGAGGAGAGACTTTTCTGGGTTGGTGCTAGAAGGCACAAAAGGAAGAGAGAAGCGGCACTGTGGAGTGGAGCCCAGCCGAGCTGCTTGGGGCCTGAGCTGCAGCCACAGCAACTGCTACAGCAACCAGAGCTGCAGGCGGAACTGCCGAGTGCTCCATCCCCGCTTCCTCAGAGCCAGGTCTACCCGAAGGGTTCCCTGACCTGCTTCAGAGCCCACTCAGGTCCCACCAGGTCTTGTCTTGTCCCTGTTTTTCCAGTGGTTTTTGTGCTGGGGGAGGGAAATTAAGCTGTGACTCGCCCTGACATATACTGCATTTGTTTTCCCAAAAACTACGTGGCCCAGCATGGGACCAGTCACCATTTTTGCCTTTGTCTGGGAAAAACACGTTGAGCACTGTCTTTGGGAGGTGTTTTTGTTTGTTCAGTGATGAACACACCTACAAAACACTTTCTCTTTTGTATGCTGTTTTATTAATTTTTTTTTGTTATTGTGATTTTTCACTTACGTGCAATTCCAGTTTACAATCTTCCCTAGTGTTTCCTCCACTATCAGAAGAGGGTGGAGGAAAGGGAACAGCTTGAGTGGGTTTAATTTTCCTGCTGTGTTTTAAACCAGTACATTCTGAAAGGAAGGAATTTGACATCGAACACTTTGGAATATAGCCTTATTCCTAAATGAATTAATTCTCTCATCACTCCAATTTTCTGAGCAGTTAATAGTATCTTGTAACACCCACAATCATAGAATGAACTATGGAAATGAGGAATGCAAACAATTTATCCCACAACTACCATGGACAGGGAGTATGGACTGCTCCAGATACACCAGTCATGAGCTCGTGATGCAGCTTGCAACCACCTGACAGCACAGCAGCCCTCCTGCCCTGGAAGACATCTAGGGTAAGCAGAACCCACAGTCATGGACTCAATGGACTCGACAGAAATCTAGGAGGGACAGGTACTGACTAGGGAAATTGTGCTTATGTATATATCTCTATATATACGTATAAAGTTGGAAGGTGTAGGATCAAGGTCTGATGTTGATGGTACAGGATAAGGGCTGGATAATGTCTTGGTTATGGTCAGGACAGGTTTAATTATTTGCAATAGCCAGCAGGGACCATGGCTAGGATCCAGAAGTTATTCTATACCACCTCAAGTCATTGCCAGGGGCAAGACTAAGGAATTCTCTTCTGGGGAGAATGAGTTCCTTCCAGCCAAGTAAATGGGGCGGAGGGAGTGGTCCTGTAACCCTAGTTCTGAGGCTGAGAGTAGTCGGGAAATGTGCATTCTGAGCAATCATGTGTGAACTGTTTGCCTGTCTTTTACACTTCGTTATTATTATTGTTGCTGTTACTGTTCATTTTCTTATCACATTGCTGTTTCCAGTAAATTGTTCGTATCTCAGTGTATGACCTTTACTTTTTGTACCTCCCATTCTT
The DNA here is from genome assembly GCA_013398055.1 of Ifrita kowaldi. Taxonomy (NCBI): domain Eukaryota; kingdom Metazoa; phylum Chordata; class Aves; order Passeriformes; family Cinclosomatidae; genus Ifrita; species Ifrita kowaldi. The sequence continues at coordinate 62,252 of VZRS01014760.1, read as the reverse complement.
CTCTCCATCCTGCAATGGGAGAGGGGGGAGAGTGAGTGGCACATGCTTTGGAGAGTCTCGGTGGGGAGCACTAAACTGGGGAGAACCATTCCTAAACCATGCCACATCCACAGATAGAACTATTTTTCTTTTGCTGTTCTTGGTAGTTGTATCAAAAAGTATCCAGCTGTCTGGATAGCTGTCTGAGTAAGAGAAATGAAAAAACAATGTGTATCTGTGCACGGGCAAGACTACTGGTTCAGAACCTCATTTGGTATGGACTAGTGCAGGGTTGCCAAAGCCAGTGAAGCTGTGTAATTTTACTGACTGTGGGTCAGCTCCTCTTTTCATTTATTCTGATCTTACACAACAGTTGAAGAATAAAGTAGAGTACTAGAAAAAGGCTGTAAGTAATTGTATTATTCTCCTTCTAAAGGCTGCATATGATATATCCCCTGGTCTTAACTACCAGAACTGCAGAAAATTGAGCAGCAGCTTCTAGGTTGTGGCCCTGCACAATTATGAAGAAGGTGCTTTTGTTCATTTATTTTAGGAAGTAGGTATTGTCCTTGGAGAATATGATCAGATGAACCTTGCTCTCTCTTTTGCTTCGTATATTCTTCAGCCATGCAAGCTCTGATCAACCTTTCAAGTGCCCTTTCAGATGCTGGCCTTCCTCCTTTGCAGATAAAGAACACAATGAAAAGTCTTACTGTATCCTGAAATCCTTGTGATCTGTAAATCTAAGTCTCTGGAGCCCTAGGGACATTTCAACAATGTGAATTAAGTTCTATTCCACTTGCAAGCTAAAGATACAAAAATGGTGATGCTACTTTCTAGATTAAGGAAGCATCAATAGAAACGTATCAAGAATCCTGGCACTTTAATCAGAGTTGCTATACATGATAGAATATGGATAGCAAAATATATATGTGTTTCCCCCAATCACAGCAAAAGGATCAGCACAAGAAATTGGTAGCAGGATTTTCTGTCAGCTCTTTTTTTACTCTATGTTACTTTTTCTGGTGAAACGTGATCCCAGCAGACTGCATAAAGGGGAGCCATGAATGAGACAGAGCATGCTCTAAAGGTCTGTTACTCCACTGTGCAGTACCTTTTAAGTTAAAAGACTTCAGAAATTATAAGACAGGCCATACCTCTATGTACAGAAAATAAGTATCTTTGGACAACCTTGTAACATTGAGGTGACAAGCTTCCTTTGTTGATATGAACTCTTTAGGTCTTTGAAAAACACTGAATAAGTGTTAAGAACTAGGGACCAGAGTATCATCCATGGAAAAACTGGAAAAGAAATTATGGACATGTACACAATAGTATCTTTGAACTGTACTGGAAGTGGTAAGATAATAATAGAGTGGTCTATTATTACACTTCCCCATTTAAACTTGCAGCATCTATGAGACTTCTTTTGACTGACTCTTTTGTCTCACCGTTTACTTATTGTTTTACCTTCCAAGGAGTGACTGACCTCTCTTGATAAAAAAAGTCTCTTCCCTAAAATGTATGACACGTGTCCCAGACACATCTAAAGAGAAATTCACAGCTAAATACATTCACAAGCAAGTCAGGTATTTTAAACTCCTACAGTCCAGATGTTCACACATCACCTAATCAGGCTACCAAACTGCAGGAAACCACTGACTTTCCAGAAAAATTTTGCTGTTTTCATTATTTCAAACCTCATGTGTCACATGTCGTGTGTGTCAAAATCATGCTACTGGATGACAGTAGTGGAGGAAATAGTTTGTAATGGGCTATTGCCTGTTAAACTATTGATTATTTCTGTAGGTCAGTCTAGTTCTTCTAGTGGCCAACATGCTTTGCTCCAATCTTCACTGGCTGCCCAATTTACTGATATTTTTACTACAATTTAAAAAGCCAGCAGATATTTAAATTGTGACTCACCTTCGGAGAAGGAATACTTTGATAGTTGCTTTCAAGTTGAAGGCACTGATCTATATTACACACCATACTCTGAATATGAATGCCATAGTTTGGAAATTTAAAAGTAAATTTATTTGCCCGCACAGCATAAATAGCTACACTCCCCAAATTTTGAACATTAAGGGAAATTATTTTGATATAGCTCTTTTATTTTTTTTGTGTGTCGACAATAAATTTTAGTTTTCTGTAGCAAGAGAACCACTGTCTCCTGAGCACTTGGTCTGACTTGTTTAAGAAAGCTGTGCTTTACACAGACTTACGTCTCACAAGAGAAGCAGAGATAAATCTAAGGTGGCATTTATTTTTTCTTTAAGCAAGACGAAATTGCATTCCATAGTTTTTTCATTAACCAGAAAAATCAGCAACCCAAATATTTTGCTATAGTTACTAAAGTGATCTGTCAAGAAGAGTAGTGACTACACATTGAAAATAAAAAAACCAAACCAGAAGGATTTATGCAAGTTATATAATTAAATAAATTATATTAAAAGAAAGCTTTTTCAAGAGTTTTCTAGTATCTAAATGTAAGCATTGCTCTTTTATATTTTAACCAATATGTGAAACGAAACTCCTTGGTTTTATTCCTATAAACCGCTGTAAACACACTCTGCTTCCTATAATGTGTTCCAATTTAAACTCTAGACTCCCTATAACCATAATGTCTTGTTGGAAATCTAATAAAGTAGGACAATTTATCTGTCAATGACCACAACCACTATGCATAATTCAGTGTGAGACCTCTGTATTTCCACTTTACTCTAAGGGAACAATAAACTCTCTCCGAGACCTCTTCATTATAGGCATTAGCAAATGGTTTTTGATTGGCAGCCATGCTGCTTCTGAACTGTGCTTGTATCACATCCCTTCAGTCTGCCAAATCCAAACACCCAAAATGGAGAGGTGAAATGACAAACACATCAGAAATATTACAGTGAGCATCCTGAACCTAGTGAATTTGTGCTCCGTCTAGCTGGGAGGAGAATGGGGATCTTGTATCTTACATAAAACTCAGGTGGTTTTCATGAACAAGAACACTGTCACATTGTAAGGTCAGTCACAAAGAAAGCATCACTGCTGGGTTTCCAATCATGAATCTCAAGCTCATTAATAATACACAAAAGAACACCAAACCTTTCTAAAACAACAAGCCCAGAGCTTTGCTGTAATATCTCTGCTAGCACTTCTGCTCTGCACTCCTGAAGACACATATTATGCTTTTGACAGAAAGAGCGAGTGCTTTTAAGTCATTCTTCTAAATACTACCACAGGCTTGTTTCCTAGTACGGCATGTGAATAATAGATGCAGAATTCAAAGAATTTAAAAATAGTGAAAAAACCTATTAACTGAAGATCATGGTTGCAGGCAGAAGACAGGTGATAAAGTGAGCATGAGCCACTCAATGTACTGTGCTGCTGTTTTAGTTATTGTGTTCAACACAATCCTCAAGTACATGACAAAGCCTGTGGCACTGTCCTTCAAAGTCCTCCATGAAGGCATGAAATGGAGAGAAACTCCAACCAGTATGATAGCTTTATCCACACTGGTGACATGAAAAAGATACTCATCCACACTGAGATACATTAGTGTCAGAACAAAAAAAACCCCAAAGAATAGAGACCCCTAAGACTTCGCTACTCGGACACCTGTCTTTTGAGACACTTAAAGTGGGATTAGTAAACCTGTATGTACTTAAATGTTTCTGCAGGGTATAGGCAGTCCAGTGATTTGCCATTAGGTCTGGTTGTGTGAACTGCTAACACACAAAAGCTGGAGAAGAAAAGACAGTATCTTAAGTGCCTTGGGCAACACATCTAGGGATGTTTTTAATTTTGAAAATTTGCCTAATTCCCTTCTCAACAGCAATCAACTAATAAAACTGTACTAGTGACATCAGAATATAGGGGAAGTAGTAAATGAGCTATTCTTATACAATCACTACATACACCAAATGCAAGCATTTGCTTACAGTGATGTTTTTACCCCTCTACCCAAAGTACCTGACACTTTTTTCTGACGAAACTTTAATGAACATAGCTGTAACTTCATTAAAGCTAAACAGAACACAGCCTTGTCATCCTAGCTGTATAAAACATACTGGGTGGGTTTTTGTTGATCTGTTTTGTTATAGCTACAGTGCAAAGAATGACCTGTTTGTAAGCCCATGCCTAGCAGCCTTTGGGATGTTGCCACATCTGAGGCAAAGTACTATGGCTTGTAAGCCCCAAACAGCTGTGCAGAAGTGCAAAATGTTTGAGCCACACAGAACTTCAGGGACATTTGGGTAATTAGGCAAATGTGTACTGGTGTGCTAGGAGCACTGTATCAGAACACTTCCACAAGACATGGTGAGAGGCCTCAGTAAGAGCCTCCCTTTCATCAACTGATAAAGCCTATCACTAGCTGTGGAACAAAGGGAAAGAGCAGTATCAAGTACAGCTTCCTGCCATGCAAGTGAAATAATACATTCTTGTCAGAAGCCTTTCATCCAGCCATTTCATAAGAAATGAGAACAAGCTGTAAGAAGAGAAGAGACCACTAGGAGAACAGTGGTGTTACTGTAACTTTCTATCCCTGTCGCACTGCTTCGTCATTATGTTGGGTATACTTTTCTAGATTCCCCTTCCAGGAGCTGCCAATGAATTTAGAGAAGTGAAATATAAACTTTTATCATCTACCTCTTAAATTCAAAAAACCTGTCCAAATAACGAAAGCTAAGGACAAAAACTAGCTGACTAGCGGTGTTAGTCATCTTCATAAAACATAAAAGTGTACAGCAAAAGGATTCTGGTTTCCTAGGCCATGAAACCCTTCTTCACTGCTTTATACTGATTATTCTTGAAAACAACACAGATATAACTTCCTAATGAGGTAGAACAGCTGATGAAATCTAAGAACTGAGTAGAAAATAAAGTACAATAAAAATATTTTATTGGTATTTTTTATTCTGATATGTATCTAGATAAGACATATCTACTTGAAAGTGAAAGACTTCCCTCTCTGTGCTGAGACCGATAACTTAATTTGCTTTAAAAAGTTAAATGAATGGTACAACACAACAACTCTATTTATCAATATTACATACTACAGTACTGTCTGTTGCATTCTTTAAAATGGAAGTACTGTTGTGTTACAGATGCCAAAACCAGAATTGCTATTAAAAATGTCTTAATAGTACAGTATGCTCAGGTCTGCCTATAATCACCTTTCTACCCATTTTTCTTCTCCCCATAAATGCTATTTATAGGGAAAGAAAAGTGTGTATCATCTACCCCTTTGCACAGGTGCCACGCAAAATGTAATTACTATGATTTTCTGCACCTCAAAAGTGCAACCATTTCCCATAACTACACAGAGGAAGAAAATAACCGTAACTCAAATTACTGCACAAGAGACAGTCCTTACTAATATGGCTCTTATTACCTAAGATGACATTGAATAGCTATGGATAGCATCAGTATTTTCAATTCAGGTGGTTCTACACTCAATCATTAACCAACCCTACCTCATGTTCCTTTGGACACTAATTACTTCTGATCATGTGGCTCAGGAAATCTGAACAAAACTGTAATAATGGTCCCACTGAGAACTACCTACCTAGGTAAAGGGGAAACAATAAGCCAAGGGATATATGCCATGCTAACATCTTACTCGCTGTAGCTTTAGTTGTTAGAGCCAAGAAGGCAAAAGAAACAAAATTCTGCAGTATTTGGAGGTTTTTCTCATACTGTCTCAGCAAGTATTACTAAGCAAATCTGGCATTCAAACTAAAATGTTTTGCTTTGCAGAAAAATGCTGAAAAAACACTATTAAAAATCTCATGAAAATTGTTTTATCTGGTAAAAATCCTAAGTATTAAAAAAAAAAGGTAAGAAAAGCAATTCAAACAAGATGTTTTCATTATGTCTACATGAAATATTTGGTAACAATTTCTTTCTCCACATCATAGGTCTAAAGCTTTAATTGGCAGACAGTAAAGTCTGATGGGAAAATTACTGTCTTTTAAATAACTAGGAATGAAAAGCAAATTGAGTTAGCACAGTGTAAGATGCAAGTAATTACACAGTGTCAATCCTGTTTTATACAGTTCAATCTTTAAACAACATGTCTAGGAGAAAATATGAATCTCCTTTCTTCAAGTGACTCATGCTCTTTTCCCAAAAAGTACTCAGGGCTATTACACGTAACAGCAGGCTCTTTGCTTAAGGGTTTCTCAAATGTGGATGATACTCACAGTTAGTGTGCAACAATGCACAATTTCCTCTTCCTCTTGTCAAACCCAAATATCAGTTACTAGCTATGAGAGAACAAGTCTTCACTGGGCAACTTCCAAAATTACCTTTTCTGCAGAAAGAACTTCTACTATCTCCAAGAAAATGCCCCCACACAAGGAAACATGAAAGACTTATGGAAGTCTCAACAATATGTACTATGCAACTCTATATTTTCATTGATACATTTAAAATTCTGCTCAAATCCATCTAATTCACTGAAAAGAAACAAAAAAAGGAGTTTTAGATGGCTTGTGACACAGCTCCCGACTGATGTCACTCCTCAATTTCCCACATGTGCTGTTTTTGTACCATCACTTGTTCGTGCACCATGTACACTGCTTCAGCTGTATTTCACCTAACAGAATCAACAGCAGAGAAGGCTCCTGTAGAAGGGGGAAAGACAGGAAGCCAGAACTTGGCTCTCTACAACTACCTGGCAGGAGACTGTAGTCAGGTGAGTGTCAGCCTCTTTCCCAGGCAACCTCTGAAAGGATGAGAGGACAAGGCGCACTACAGAAGACTCGGGCTGGACATCTGGAGGAATTTCATTATGAAAAGGGCTGTCAAACATTAGAACAGACTCTCCTGGGAGGGGGTGGAGTCACCATCCCTGGAAATGTTCAGGAAACGACTGTATGTGGCACTTAGTGCCATGGTCTAGTTGACAAGGTGGTGATCAGTTAAAGGCTGGACTCAGTGACCTCAGAGGTCTTTTAAAACCTAAGTGACTCTGTAGCTCAGTGACAGATAACAACTAATTTTTCTAAGAAAGATGGTCATGAGATACTGTAAGGATTCTAGGAAATATTACCTATTTATTAACTTTGACTAATTTGTACTTATAAACTTTTGCCTTAGATCATCCCAGGTGTAAAAATTACCCAACAGCAAACACTCATCTCCATTCTGTGTAGGAAAGACAGATGATCCTGCTCCACAGTGGTACATTTACTCGAGCAAACTCTGATCATCTGCAAAGACACAGCATCTGAATCCTTTGTGTAAGTAATGCACCTAAATATATTCTCAGCAGGATCACAGACACTGAGCTGATAAAAAAATTATTTGAGAACAGCTATTATGATCATTATTATCTTTTATTATAGGCCTTCACTCTTACTCCTAGCAGGGTGCATGAATTTAAATTACAATGTATTGGGTATCATGAAAGATGATAATCTTTGACCACAACTTCTCCAAAAAGGGATGGATTACATGTTTCTCCAATTTAGGTTGATGGTGAATTTGAATCTTTTCTTCTGTCAGGGTATCTACAAGCATCTGGAGAACAGTATTTGGGGCTGCTTTTGCTTTTTCTTTCTCACCGATTGCAGAAGAAGTGAAATCAGCACTGTTGCTTGCTACTCAGTCTCCTTTCCCAAAAACTGGGTTAAGACGTCTCCCTGCTAGCTTCCCAACACTTTAACTACCCATCTTCAAACTACCCATGCTCAAATCCTACCTGCCAACCTCTTTCCTGAAAGTACAAATGGATTTTATACAGCCATTTTAATAACACAGTTCCTCTGCTTTCCAGTAGAAGTTGCACGCATAAATTCTTTCTCTCAATTTCCTCTTTCTTCCCTAGAGCCAGAACAAACAAATGGGAGACTACCTCCGTTTGCCTTGCTACTGCCACCTCTGACTCAACGTGCCATGTGCAATTTGGGAAGTGGATGGTAGGTTTTTCCTGCAAGGATCACCTGACTGCCCACCCACCACTGTGCCAATGACTCATTCACCTGCCTGACGCACTGGTCACTCATTGCACGTTACACTATGTCACACGCTGGGATTTTTTCTGTACTCTTTTCAGATGTTTCAGAAAGTTCTGTAAGTTGCAATATTTATTTGTTCACAGCAAACAACTGCAGTATCAGGACCCAGATCTTGCCACGTGGAACTGGCATAGAAAGAGTCCTTGGTAAGTATTTTGAAATGAAAATTACCCAGCCACACCCAGTTAGAAGACAAACAACAGGCTATTGGAAGATGTCAGAACTGCAAAATCATTAGCATCCACCCATGGTGCTTTAGTAGCCAAAATGTACATACAAAATGTAAATATAGAGACGCTTGTAATAAAACTTTCTGTAACACAATTGCTTCAGACTTAAAACACAGTTTATTTTGAAGCAAAACTAATAATAAAAGTCACATGAAGTGCAATAAAGGCATAAATGTCATGTGTTGTGAAAGACAATTTTCACCCACCACTTAGAAGAGAGCATCTGTTACACCAACTTAAATGAACAGTTAACTAGGGATTTTGAAGTTAACTAGGGATGTTACATTTGATAATTATGGTTTTGTTAACCGGAAGCACCTAAAAGGATTTGTTTTCCAAAGCTAATATATTAGTTGTAGCTTTTCTTCATAGAAACTTCAAAACAATACAAGTCAATCAACTGAATAACCCTTCTAGAGCAGAACTACTTTTATATGGTATTTAAGAAGTTGTTACTGACATATTCAAGAAAAATATTCTGACTCATGAGTACCTGAAACTGTCATGTAATCACTCTAAATATTTCAACTCTGTATGTCTCTGGAGTTTCTGAAGTGTGTTGATGTAGCGTAAGACACGCATGTTTTTCTGATAAAGACTGTAGAAAAGCAGACCTATTACAGACAGAACAGTATTGAGGTCTAAGGAGTTTGCAATTTAGACTACTTTCCCTGGTACATAATCAAAACCATATTATTAGTAGTACCAGCCCTTCACGAAAATGAACAAACTGTGATCTCTTCTAATTCAGGGTTCTTGTTTACTTGGTGTTCGTTTATGATAAGAAACCTGTTCTGGAACCATAAACAATCATTTCCTCTTAGGAGAAAGTGTTTATGGATCTGAATGCAGAATCAGCAAGGAAACCGAGATGCTGACACTTCCTTTTACCCAACAGATCAGTTAATGACTGTGGCAGGCTAAGTATTTCTTGTTGCCTAAGGGATTTGAATGCACATCTCTTTGTAAACTACTTAACATGCCTCAGCAAAGTTTAAAATGGGATTTCTATCTCACTCAGAACTGAACTGTATAAATTCTGGATCTGAAAAAGCTTTCTGCTATTCCAGGACACGGGAATTTTACAGTATATCAGAGGTTTCACATGACCAAAACCACTAGGTGCAAGAACAGTCATTTACTTTTATTTTCCGTAAGGATATTTCAGCTTAGAAGACACAAGTACAGAATGTAGTATGACAGACTGCCCTTGTGTGCAGAGTGCCTTTAATAAGCCAGTCAGCGTGGGTGCCAAGGAATCATGCGCCTGAGTCACTCCTATCTGCACTCCAAAAACTAAAAGAGAAAAAGTTGCAGACTTCAGACAATGCTTTGGTTTTGAATACTTAGGGAAAGAATCTTTTTTTTTGAAAAGGACATTGCTAAGTTTAGCCATTTTGAGGGTAACAAAGAACCAGCTCATTCAAAAATTCTAGCAAATCGGTCAAAATCGTTACTGTTGTCATTTAAACAGGGAGTTAGAGAAAGCTCATGAGACTCTGAGCGCTTTCTGACATGAGTATTCAGAATAAAGTTAAGAGAGATAAGGTTCTTGGAGAGCAGAAAGGTGGTAGTTGGTAGAGGAAGGACTAGTTTTTATTTCAAGGAGGATGCTGACACAGAAGAATAAACATTTCTCCTGAGAAAACACCTTATTCAAGCATATTTTTCTATTTAATCTTTCTGGATTACACTGCCATTCATCTCCACATGAAGCCATAGGTCCAGTTTAAACATGCACTCCATTAACAGAGGTTTCTATGAGCTTTCTGATTTATCAGGTGCTATAGCTCTATGTGAGCTCTGTATCAGCTACTCCCTCCCAGTTTTGTATCATCACACTGTATGCATTTTTCATCCACCAAGGAGATCTGAATACAAAATTCATTGCTCCAATGCTGGTTTGTGAGTGTCCAAAGTTCTCTGGACCCATAAACAAACAAATGCCATATAGTCACTTCTGTAAGCAGTTTATCATCCTTGACGTACACTGGCAGGCAACTTTAAAGAGGTAATTCAACTAGTGTCTGATGTAGGTAACTTATGTAAATGAGACACATTACACATGGAAAATTTCAGCTTCTAATGTAGATTTATTCTGCATTGACAGGTACACTTTTTGTCTCTGGACATCCTAAGTGTAAAATTCTCAATCAGACAAAATGTCAAGCTTGCACATTGTAAATTTTGAGTAGAGAACTCCAGAAAGAACACAAGCAATGCAGGTAAAGCAAGTATTATATAGCTTGAAAGGTTGTAGTGTCACACTAAAATAATGTATTTCTACTTCAATTACCTATTCACTTTATCAGCCTGTGTTATAGGATGAACTGAAATAACAAGGTGACAGCTAAAGGATTGTTGCCACGAGCCGACAATGAAGAATAATTTTATTCATAGGATAACCACACATCTCTATGTACCGGAACATACATTAAGTTTTTTTCCCAAGCATTTTTAAATAAACACCTAGTGCATTTGGACAGTCACTTGTGTTCTGTTTAGAAGTGGTATTCTCCAATTTAGTACACCCACTAAAACCACGTGCTGCTCCCCTTCTCCACTCCCCTCCACCCCGAGTGCACCACAGCAGGGAATGGGAGGCACAAAAGGTAAGGCCGAGGTAAGAACAATTTACTGGAAACAGCAATGAGATAAGAAAACAAACAGAGCTGCAACAATACCAATGACACAGAGTACAAGAAAAGTAAGTATTCACAAGAATCCCCTCACCCAACAACAGACAATACTGGATGGCTCTCTGCCTTGTTCATTTGTCTGGAGGAAGCCCCTTCTACTTGGGAGACTGTCCCTTTCCCCAGCCCCTGGCAATGTTTGAAGTGGTTCAGAATAACCTCCGTGTCCAAGCCATACCCTCTCCTGGCTACTGCTAAAACGAATCCTGTGCTGGCCAGAACCAGGAGAACTTTTCATTGATATTGTTAGGGGATGAGGCAGATTCATCACGCAACATGGTATGCTGTATGATAAACATATGCATCCCAAGCAAGGAAATTACTATGACCCAGCTAATTCACTTTTTTCTTTAAGAAAAGATTGTGATGTAAGTTTGTTGGGGAGCAGTGACCAAGACAAAAATAGGAGGAATAGCACTTTGTAAAAGTTTCAGCTGTTTTTTTCAGACAAAACAACACAGCAAAGGGAAATACTAATGGCAATAGCAAAAAAATAAATTGTGCTGGAGTGGTCTGCTCAGCACCAGGGTACTTAGATGGAGTATAAATGAACAGCATTTTCACAAGGAATATGTGCCCAATGTTTACCATGGCAACCTGGCACTGGATCAGTATGGAAAATTGACCCTCAGGGAAAAAGTCCCCAGAGCTACTCTTCCATTATCTGAGACAGCATTGTGTGACTGGTTGGTGTTACACTAAGCTGGCAAGTGAAGTTTTTAGAAATATGCATGCATAGCTACCAATAAAATATACCTAGCATGAATTTTTCTGCAATATCATGCAGAGTCATCTACTTAACTGGTCTTGCATGGCTTATTTCAATCTCCACCCTTAAAGACAGACTTTACAAATAAACTATCTTCCCAAAGAACAAGTGACTAATGACGAAACTTGATTTGCAGGGAATATGGATAAAGTAACAGGTTATCCAGCTTGAATAAGATACCTATAGAACCCACATGAGTGGGTACATTTTGTCTCTTCCCCTCTGGTATCAAAATTAATCTTTTTTACTTCGCTATGACATTTTGTTCCAAAAATGGCAAAAGCAACAATGGTATTCTCCATGAGAAAAACCAAACCAAACTAAGCCAAAAAATCCCACAGTATATTTATACAGAGTAGTGCCAGTAACTGCACAGATTCCAAAGTATGCATCCACAGAACCTGGCCCAAAGGGAAGTAGATTGATCTGGAAGAGCAAAAGAGAAAAAATGGTAATTAAAATCATCACTGCATAAAATCAGCCTGTCAGGGAGAGATTGACAAGTTCATGCTAATGATGACCTGAAAATTGACCACAGTTCATTGATTTTGTGTTAAAAAAGGCTCAAGTGAAATATATTACAAATTACACCAATTATATATATTATTTTTCATATATATAGCTAAATGAATGGCGAGAAAAGCCTCCCTGGTGGTATTTAGTCACTCTATTTAGAAACTTTAAAAGAATCAGAAAGTTCAACACAGCTGAACAGCAGAGGAAACATGTCAAATGTATTTTTGAACTATTTTTTTCGAAGAACCTCTTACAAAGCTTCATTGACAGTGGATAATTCTAGCATAAGCAGTCTATTGAAAATTGCTTTGAAATGGTATCTAATTAATCAAATAATAATTTAGTTTTCTGCGATTTTTTTAGCAAATCTTATGTTGAGTAAAACAGGTATTTTATAGAGAAATATTCTTGTGAAAAGAATGTTAAGGGTTTTGAAGAATAATCTAGTAGATGAGGAAGAAATGCTACAAAATCTACAGCAGGGGATAAACACAACGAAGAACAATCTTAAAAAAAATTATGACCCATAATTCACACAAAAAGGAACGGAAGAGACCCTACCATTTTAGAAACACAGTACTTGTGGTCTGTGAGACTTCAGTCGTAAGGGAATGTGTTTTAAGTACCAGAGACTTTCTTTGAGTGAAACAGAAAGGATCAAGAAAAGATTAAAGAAAAGGCTCAAACAATTTATGCTGGTAAGCAATTTACTCTAATTTGATATAATCTACAAATGTATTTATGCTGTTTATTCCTAAGGACTTCTGAGAAAAATGGGACCTTTGCAGAAATTGCAAGTTGCTATTAAAATACTATTTAGGAACAAATGCAGCTACTTATATTCAATGCTATAATAACAACAAAATTCTGCCACAATTACTTTCTCAAAGAGCTAAAGCAGACGTATTTCTGTAGTAAGCAGACAAAAATATGTATTTCAATACAGATATTGAAACATTACATTATAGTATGTATTTATGACATGAGAATTATGTACTACCAGTGCCTGTTAAAAAAAGTTGCTGAGAGCAGTTGTGGATGCCCCATCCCTGGAAATGTTCAAGGCCAGGTTGGATGGAGTGTTGAGACTCCTGGTCTGGTGAAAGGTGTTCCTGCCCATGGTGGTGGGGGGTTGGAACTAGATGATCTTTAGGGTCCCTTCCAACCCAAAGCACTCTGGGATTCCATGAATTCACCTGAGACACAATGCAGCCATTGGTCATAGTCAGCATGGGTTTAAAAGGGTAAGTTCTGCTGAACCAACCTTATTTCCTTTCATCTTAAAAATTTAGAGTCAAAGCTGTGCTCTTATTGTTTAAATGTAATAAAAACGCATAGATATCTTTAAAAGTATATAGCAAAGAAAAATCTAGTCCACTGACAACACCACATGGAAACATGTTAATTGCTCATGGTATTTATATACCCCAGTGCAAAACCAAAGGGGCAATAATGGAAGCCAAACACAGGTCACAAGAGAGCTTGGCTGAACAACCTTATGCATTTTAAAATTTTCTTCCAAGTGTCAGAACTCCAGGGAGAGAAATACCGCAAATGTGAATAAAATGATGACAACAAAATATATTCTGCACTAGCTTTATACTTTGACAGTTTTAGATAACCTTACAGGATTGCACTGATCAAATGTTCTCTGTTAAAGTACAAAGTACCTCCTTCATTTCTGTTCAGTCTTTGATAATGTCTATTGTCTCACTGCTGTAGTCACATTCAAGGTGATCTTTATGAGGTCCTTTCAGACAGCGTATTGATGCCATTCCCTACAATGTTTTAGGCAACTGTAAGCACTAGGCAAGAATAAATACAAATCCTAGTCACATCAAGGCCTTTTAGAAAGTAACGTCATGTCCATTCCCAGAGGCACACACTTCACATAAATAACTCAAGTAATCTAGGAATTTAGAGGCCTGATCTAGGTAATTTTTGGTGCCTTGTTTTCACTTTCTGTGTTTTAAGCTAGGAGAAGGGAGAGAGAAGTAGAGCCTGAGAGCAAGATGATGGCTCACACAATTCCTGCCCATAGCATTTATTTGCGTTTTCTTGAGGCTGTCCCCCAGCACTTCCCAACCCTAACATGCAAGCAGTGGGCAAAGATGCAGAGATCCAAGAAACGCTTCATACCTCACTGTTGGACAATGGAGTACTCATAGGGGCAAATGAATTTTATTTAACAAATTACGCTCTTTGTCTGAAAACCATTATTAGCGTCCTGCAAAAGGAAGAGTTGCAATTTCCAAAAAATAAATTTCTACAGGTATATGAAAAAAGTGCAAATGACCTAAAAGGTGTATCTAAACATCTAATCATATAAGTACCCACATATGGATATATAAAAAAATACACATAGTTTACAAAGGGTTCTCAGTTTTTTGACTTAGTAATATCAAGACAGCTTCCCGAGGGTAACTATGATAAAGAATTTTCTGCCACTCGTGTTTCTGGTGATACGGAGCAAGATACTTCTTCAGCGTCTCCTTTTGTAGAAAAGGATAAAATACTGATTTCTGGCTTTCTGACTTAACAAGAATATTACCAAACCCAGTTTCAACCTAGGATATATTTTTTCTTTTTTTTTTCTCTTCATAAAGTACAAAATGTTTTTTAAATTCCAAACCACATTGTTTCATGTCATGTACTTTTGGAGTTACTTAGAAAACCCTAAAACAGAAATATTTTTTCTAGCTGTGGACTGAAATCACTCTTTTGCTTGACAAGGAATTGTAATTTGTTCTTGTAAAAACTGTGCTCTCCTCTCCTATATCTGTCTTTTTTCACTTTTCTCCTGACTTAAAAGTGTTTTTTTTCCTCTCTGCTCTGCATGGCATATCTGCCTACACTGTTTTTCTGTTAGGAACTTGGCTTTCAGCTATGATATTCATTCATAGATAAATGTCATCCCCATGTATTTTAAGTAACATTTTCTCCTTTATATTTTCTTCCAATGAAAATAATCACTGCTTCTTCACAGGATGTAAATATTTCCTTTAGAACTAGAGTGTGAAACTGAAGTTGGTTTTAATCATTGTGTCAGTGAAATACAGCGTAGCAATGACAGAGATCTTTTTTCCCCAGTGCAGGAACTGATCATTGCCTTCAGACTGGGTAGCAAAGGAGCAGTTCTGATGGCGTAAATGTAAGTGTCCACAAGAGGCCCATATTGTAGGTCACTGTTTTTACATGACGCCCAACTTAAGAGACCTGAACTTTGCTGGAATAACTAAAATAGCTTATTAAAGAATTTTAACGGACTGGCTTAGATTGCACAACAGTGGATACATGAATCACTTGGGAGAGCAAAATGCAACCATCTTTATTGCCTCTTGTTTAGCTATTTCATGACAGGTAGATGGAATCAGAGAATTTGCTTCTAAGAAGCATTAATGGTGAGCTGCCTTATCCTCCCTTCCACTCATAAAACTGTGCCATAGTAAGAAGTAATCTGTAGATACGCTGCTATTTAGCATGCCTTCCTTTGCTACCGGGTCGCTCCTGCCACCCTTAATCTTCTGTACACGCCAAACCTTAGTGGCGTTGGTTACACTTGCCAATGTTAATATAAAAAACATCCTGAGGTTCAGCTTTTCTCTGCAAAAGCTCACTAAAGATAGCACTGTGAAGCTCCACATGCACTTTTTCTCTCAGTAATTACCATTCTAGACATGCTCAGTTTAAAGTAAAGTGAGTTTGTTTGTCACTTTTAGCTCTGTAAACACAAAACATCCACGGTGTCCCAATGGGTCCTTTCTGAATTGTATACTATCACCTGGACAGCGCCTATAAAATAGGAGCTTTTAAAGCCCTGGTGACATCCTCTGCTACAGTCATGTCATGTGTCCCTCATCTCGTTGTGTCTGGCCCGTGGCATGAAGTTCTCAATACTTATGTAGGTGACATGAAGAGATCAAGAACCCATCCCTCAGTTAACAGATTTAGCCATACAATATCTAGCTCTCACATTTTTCTTGATAGCAACTGCAGGCTTGACTGGCAGTGCGGTTTTTAACAAAAAAATTTTAAGTATCAGTTGCAGATTGTGACACACTTTTCACTCAGGCAGGTGAAATGCGGCTAAAGCTATGTAAGCAATTCTGCTCTTACCTCTGGGAAGAGGTAATTTTTTTTTTCCTTAAAAATCGTAGCTGTAGCATTTGTTAACAAAGTGTCTTGCATTTGAGCAGTGATAAAAATAAACTCTGGAATTCCAAAATTCAGCAACAGCAGTGACAACTAGAACAGCCTTTTCTACATCTCCTCAGTCCTCACTAGCTGGTTGCTTTTTTACCAGTTTGTCCTTAGGTCTACAATGAGCAGAGACCTCATTAATGCTCGCAGTGCATAGTAGAAGACTCCAGCTTGGTGGGTGTAATCTGATTTTTGTAAAAAATACATCACAATGAGTACTGAAAGCACTAAAAGGTAAAATTTGGATTTTTTTCATGCAGTGTTATGTCCTATGGAGAATTTAAAAAATACAAGACGTTTGTAGACTCAGCTTTTCAAAGACAGACCATTTTTTATTTACTTCATTCTGAAATGAGGCCAAATCACCTATCTAAAAACAAAAAAAAAATGGTTACCTTACGTCCATCAAAAAAAACCAGCTAATTAGATGTTAAAAGCAAAAGCCATTCAACTAAATGGTAGAGTGCTGACTGTACAAGGACCCATGCATTTTTATTTCTTGTAACCAGTTAGATGTACTGTAAAACTGTAAAAGATTATCATATATTACAAAATCTGCAAGCCATAACAACTAATTATACACTTGTTGGGGTGTGTGAGTAGCTATCAGACATCATGAGTTGTATATTGAACCCCAGTGATGCAGAAGCCATCTCCAAGGACACAAGAGTCGGATTTCCACTTGTACCTATGTTCTCTCCCTTACACAGGGTACATCGGTACATATAGAAGTGTAAATACACAGTGATTTGTCTGTATGGCCCTGTGACCACAAATTCAATTCTAACATCCAATGATTATTGGTCAATAATCCAATGATTATTTCTTAGCATCGTTGTTACTTATGCTGCCATGCAGGCAGAATGAATATGTACAATAAAATTAAGTGGCAGGCTTGATTCTTTAAGTTACATATTAGGTATACTCTTGTAGATTAATTACATGTATATTGGCTAAGTTTTGCGAAGTTTTTATTAAAATATCATGAAGAAGAGGCCTGTTTCTATTAAACCAAATGAAAGGGTAGTGGTATGCAAAAAGGATCTTTATCTGCCTGACCTATGGTCCCCCAGGTACACATTTCACTTTCTGAACAACAGTTTCACATGTAAAACAGATCATCACCTGTTTATTTTAGAAATTCACTAAGGTACTATCAGTTAATACAAACAAAATAAAATATCCAAACATTGAATCTACTTTATTTTGAACTGACATAGTAACTGAGCTCAACAGTTTAATAAATTAATTGCTTTGAGTGCTTACTACATACAAATAGCTACATAAACAAAGTTATCCAAGGAAGAAAAAGGTTTAAGAAAGCAATAGGAGAAAAGGATGATAACAATGTAATAATATATTACAGATTCTTGGTGATATTTCAATCCATCCAATATTGCTTAACAGTTCTTCTCAGTCATGTAACTCAGTAAAAAAATTCAGACCCTGCATTTCATAAAGAACAGAGGTCCATACAGCTCACTTTTGAACAGATCTTACCACATTTTCAGTATCTTAAGAAAAAGATTTAAGAACAACTCAGTGAGCAACACAGATAATTTTAGGAACAGTTCACAACATCCAGGGCTTCCTGCCACTCTGGAGAAAAAATACCCCCAGAGCCACTCTCTAAGATAGAGTGAACTTTGAGGATTTGTAGTATTTGTACAATTAATATTGTATGGGGGATAAATTGGAATAACTCCCAGGGAAACGACGGCACTGAACACCCACCAGAGGGTGGGTTCAGTCATGCCTACAGTAGCAGATAAATGGGGTCAAGCTGCCATTGCACATTTAATCACATTTGACTTTCTCAACTCTTAAGATCCAGCTTTAATGCACCTCAAGATGCTGCTTAACTTGCTTTTTTTTCTAGGTGAGGAAGAAGACACTGAATTTGAAAGCGCCAGTAAACATGAATTTGAGAGTCATGTTCACTTAAACATCTCTTTCCCAACAGGGATCTCCTGCTGGAAAACAGGAGAGGACACTCTGGACTCATCCCCAGCTCAAGGAGCGTTCCCAACCTCTTTTGGCAATTTTTTTGCTAAGTGTCTAGGAGTCTGCTGTATGATGTTTCAAGATCCAGAAGTGGCACTGGAATCACAGTGGTCTTCCCAATGCCAACTAAACAAGCGGATGAAAAAACTGTGGAACAGGCAGCACCTAAAATCTCTCTTGACATTCCAGTATTGATTTTGAATACAGAATAACACCTGGAGTGCCTAAGCACATGGCAGAGCTTGATAATGGAAAGGAAAGGTCTAATCTGGTCCACCCCACAGGCCTAGCACAATTGTCATGCAACATGGAGCCTCGGAAATGTGCTGTTGTATTTCTCCTCTAACAACTGCGATCCAATTCTAATTCACCTACCTATTTTTCCTACACGTAAGTACATTGCTCCAGCTTCAACTGCCGGGAGAGAGTCTCCTGCCCTATCTTCCCTCCAGATCCCATGCTATACTGGTATTCAGGCTTGCACTTGCAGTGGGAAGTGGAAAGTATCCCCTTCCTATTTGCAGTCTTGTGTGGATTCAACCATAAAAAAGCAAAATTCAAGTGCCTGTCATCAGCAGTACTAATAAAACAAATCTATTGAACCAATGAATTTTAAATACTTCCACAGCTCTCCATTCACAGTGTTCACATACCAAAGCCTTTATTTAGAGATGCAGCCTTTCTTCCATAGAGGAGTAGGTCAGGTAGCTAATAGCAACAGATTAACATCTGAAAATATTTAACAGTGAAGTCAACAAGTTAAAATTCTATTCTGGAATATGGACAAAGTCTGATTCAGTGATTTTCCTCAGGGACTGGCCATAATAAAGAAAAACCTCAGCAACATTTTCACCTAAGCAAGAAATTACACTCTCTCAGATAGTTTATCAACTCCACCTGATTATGAACAAACCTGTTACTTTGAATTTGTTTCACAATAGGTGTCTACTTTTTACTAGCATTTTAGGTAGAGAGAAGGAAAGCAGATAACGAAAAATGATTACTTGGCTTACATGAAACCCCAGTTTCACTTTAGCTCTGGGTAAGGAAAGAAAAATTGCATTATTACCGGTATTCACACTGCTGCCTACCTAAGATCAGGTTAACTACTACTACTAACTTAAACCTTCAACGTAAGAGGATTTAACACTGAGAAAAATTCTCTGTAATTCTCTTACCTCTATAAATGGCTTCCAGGTGCTTACTGAAGGAGCTGCTTCCACCTCTTAACCATGGGTATGCTTGCAACCACATTAACTGCTCCACCCTTTTTTTGTCTTCTTTCACATTCTTACAGCTTTAGACTCACTCAAAGCTTTTTACTGCAATTCAAATTTTCTGCAGGACCATCCACTTTGTATGTACCTGTCGCTGTTCTAAACAGAAGGCTAAAAAAGGCTCATAATTAATGATTTAATTACTCTATTCTCGGGACCTTTTATCTCCGTTGGGCTAGAGAGGTAGCTAGATTTGAAAATGGAAAGCCAAAACATGGAACACGTTGCCACTTGAATGGTTATGTCATTTTAAGTGTTAATTATCAACTAGATGTATCTTACTCTTTCAGGACAACTGTGGGACTTCACTTGTGTTGCAGCCCTTGCACAGATGGAAGGCTCTACTGTCCACAAAGCATAACCCCAGGCTACAGTTCAACTTCCCACAAAGTCTAAAGGAAAACCCAAAAGTAATCACTACATGAAAACAAAACGCAGAACTTCGGCTCCAATGCAGCATGTTCAAGGAAGGCAGGATGCTATGATTTGATTGTTTTCAATACAGCAATTCCATACACGGCAAACAATTCTCTCTATGGAAAAGAAGATATTTGAAAGAGCATCTGAACTTTGAAATACTGTTGCAGCAGGGAGGAAAATACTCCTTTCTCCTCCAAAACTATTAGTTTTGCCATCTTGCAGAAGGGATGGGAAATAAATAAAACTTAAAAATAATTAGAGAAATTGTGTGAGGACAGTATTTTCAAAATTGGTATTTTCAAAAAAACAATGAATAATATTTATACCCCCTCTAGCTCTTACACTGCACTTTCAGAAATAGATTTTGGTCTGTTGTGGTCATTTAAATTGAATTGAACTCCTTTGTTTAGGATTGCATCACTTCAGGATTACCAGCACAACCAAGATCAGAGGCTGATGAAGTAACTTGCCCTAAGGCCATCATGAATACAAAATCCCAGAGAAGAAATTGCAGCTCTGCAGGTCCAGTCTCCTCTTACATTAGTCTTCATTAATGGAAAAGGTAGAATATAATCCGATTCACTGATGAAGCAAAATATTGTGTTTTCTGAGAGCTCCTTACTGAATATTTGGACCACATTGAACCATCTCACGGTCTGATAGTGTCATCATTCATGCTACAAAATGTGCACAGCACACAAGAACAAGGTTCAAGCTATCTGAAGATAGGAAATACCAGAACCAATTTTCCCCTCTGGTGTGCATGCATTTTGATACAGCTGTGAATTACAAGGCTCAATTATTGTTCTCCACAGAACTATACCTCACATAATACACAGGGTGAATGGTGTTCACTGAAAAACAATGAGTCGATAGCTTGTTTTCTGCTAGTTGTTCAGTGTTTGGCCTGGAGTCTTATTTACTGTACATACTACACGATTCTGCTCTACAAAGAGAATTATTAATTTTGTCATTAGGTTTTTTTTTAAAATACTCACTGGTATTCCAACATTTAAAATTACGAATATACTTATTTTAACAGTATATTAATCAGATAAGTATATGCCAATTTTAGAAAGCAGCAGCTGAGGAATAGGGAGACTAAAGTAAAAGAAGTAGACTTCAGAAGCTTTCTTAACTAGACAGTTTACTTTCTAAGATGCTTATTTGTCAGCTGATTATGAAAACAATTTTGATGAAACCTAAAGGATCTGTTAATTGTATCATGTTTGCCATTTCCTGATCATCAAAAGCTACAGAAAAGCTAGCTACCAGATAAGAATGACCCTCAGCTACAACAGAAGAAGTGAATGTTTCAAGTCTCTCACAGACCTCAGGCAAGCAACACCAACTGGTGAACAAAAACTCCAAGTAACTAGCCATGTACTAGTCATCAAGCAGTTGTCTCTACAGGACATGTACAAAAGATACTGCCCTTGGGGTGAACCTCCATGATAATGAAAGGATACGTATGTCCGAGAATCAGGGAACTCTTATCAAACCATCAGTGTTTGACAGAATATCTCAAGTTGGAAGGGACCTGTAAGGATCATCAAGTCCAACAGCATGCTTCTGGAATGACTATATAAAACTAACCACACAGCTAAGAGAGTTGTTCAGAGGCTCCATGAACTCTGGCAGTCTTGGTGCCCCACTCCGTGTGACCAACCATGGTCTCAGTGAACAACCTTTCATTCATATCCAACCTTCCCCTAACTCAGTTTCATTCCTTTGCTTTGTGTCCTGTTGCTGGTCCTCAGAGAGATAAGACCAGTGACCGCCTCTCACCTGCCCTAAGAAGATGTAGATGGTGATGGAGTCACCCCTCAGCCTTCTCTTCTCCAGCAGGAACAAAGCAAGTGACCTCAGCTGCTCCTCATGTGTCTGGTCCTTGAAGCCTTTCACTGTCTCAGTCACTCTCCTCTGGACATGCTTTAGGAGTCCCATAACCTTCTAAGAATGAGGTACCCTTACATAGTACTTCAGGTAAGGCTGCGCCAGTGCAGAGCAGTTTGCTCCAAAAAATGATGCTAAGGGTTAAAGGGTATTTCCTACCTCTTGTCCCTATTATGTTAATATGTCTGATGATTTGGACAATTTGGTGTACAGCACAGTTCTTACAAAGCAAACTCAGGATATGGTGAATTGCAGCATGGGGACATGAGTGCCCTGATCAGCTCTGACGTAGAAGAAAATGTCAGCTGAAAAGACTGAAATTGTAAATTACTGGATTTGGTTCCAGGTTTACTTTGGAACCCCTTTTAAGCTGTCATAAACAATGTGTTACACGCGCTTGCTAACACAACAGCCATAGCTACGCTCAAGGGCAAACCAGAGCAAATATGAAGAGCTTGGTTACGCAATAACATAGTTTAGTTTTGGTCATGACTTCACGTTGGACAATATGATGCACTATTCTCAAACCTTCACTCTGGAAGCCAAATTCTTTACTAAAATTTTCCAGGAGCACTTATTGATAAGGAAATAGTGAGTTTTGGGGAAAAACACTGGTCTATTCAACTTTTACAAAGCTATCATCAGTTGAAATTGGAGTCCTATGATAGCAGGATACAACACTGATTTTATACATACACATTAATGTGAAGTGTGTTTGTGCAAACAAATGAGAGGTGTCACATCTACTAGGAATACAAACATTTCAGAACACTAAATTATCAGTGTAAGTTAATATTGATATGTTGGCAGAGGACTACAAGGAAACAATTCAGTTTGAATGACACATATATAATTTGGTGGAGAACTACTGTTGGACTTGACAGCAGACCTAAGGAGGAAATTATTACTGTCATTGTTATTCTGTAATTTAAATGGGGCCCACCTCAATCATGCATTATGAGGTAGATTTTAACATGCTCTTTCCCCAAAAGACCTCACCTACACAGACAGGTTTACAAAGAGACCAGTAAATGGAACACAGGTGAAGGCAGCTGAGGCAGACAGCACACAATTTCCACGTTGCCCTGGTGGGTGCTTCGCCAGGAAAGCTGCTGTGTTTGTTCAACTGCTCACTTGACAGAGCTCAGCCCTAGGAGAGGCTGAGTGCTGCAGCCTTGGCCAAGGCTCCTGGCCCCTCAGGCTCCACGGCCCATGCCCTCAGCCTGCAGGCTACACCAGTACTCTGCTCGTGTGGCCAGTCATGCACTCACTGCCCGACCAGGCATGTGGGCAGCTGCCAACTGCACACTCCTGGGATGTGCAACACCCACCAGCTCAGCACGAGGGGCAGTGCCATTAGGTCTGGGGGCTCACAGGACAGATTGCCCAACATGATACTTTGTTCAGCATGTTGTCATCTGCTGCTGCAGTTTCCACTGCTCGCTATGCTGCAGAGTGGTTTTATAAATCACTTCAAGAGCACTTGAGGACAAAAGAGCTGCTTGTACTTTCTCTCCATCACCCCCCCTTCCAGTAATACACAATACATTTGTTCAGGGATTCATTAGCAAAGCACTCTTCAACATTAATCTAGAGAAAAAAATCCAGCAGTGGTTCCTTAAGCTATTGCTCCATCAACATTGGGAGTAACTAGTCTGCAGGCTGGAGATTGCAAAATGCTTTGTCCTTCCTACTTTGCAAAGCATTATAACTCATTAACAAGCTCTTGCTAATTGAATTTGATTTAGTGTCAACACTGTCACAATCACGCAGAAGCACACGACTAAAATTTCAATCCTACTTGCCGTGATCATTAAGTCCAATTGTCAAACTGAAGCTCTGCCTTTGTGGTAAAGGTTGTCAGATCAGACTCACAGGGGCTCTGCATTTCAGTTGCCATGTGAAATACATAAAAAGTGACAAAAGCTACTACCTAAAATGTAAGATTAATAGAGAAGTTCATTAGTTAAAATTACATGAATAAATGCTGCTGTTGGCTGCTGCTTCTGTTTCTGATCTCAGTTATCCTCTTCAAAACACAAAACCCTTTAGACCAATAGAGATTTGAAAGAATGAGCGTGCTACGAAAATGACTGGGTATTTTTTTTCCATATAAAACCCCATTTCAAATAAACAGAACAAAAATATTGAAGGAAAAGGTGGATTCAAAGTACATCACTGATAACTACAGATTTTTTCATATATTGACATGCTGGTAGATTTAGGCTAGATTTTTCTTCTTTTGGCTCTTTGTCCAAACCAAATGGGTAAGCAGCAAAAAATTGTTTCAAATACTCTCTCTAGAGGCTTTTGGTAAACAATAATACCATTACTAGTAATAAAATAAAACAAAAGAAAATTAAATCCTAAGAACAAATATTGTTTAGATTGCAACCCTTAATGAAACCAGATGGAAAACATTTGAAGTCTGAAGGTTCTACTCAGAGTTGTACAGAATCATTCATGGTACTGACCATCCAAGCTGATTTTCCATTTTGGCCCATCACTGGCCTAAGGAAATACACTCTTCCTTTTTAAGACTAGTGAGTATTTTACCACTTACATAAAGCAGAATTTCCTCCCTCTCCTGAGGGAGAAGTTCATGAACCATTGGAGTTCACAACACATCTTTTTATTTTGGTATTTTACATACAGGCACAAATCTACCCCTCATCAATGTGTGTGTGTGGGACCTCTCTACCTCAGCAGCAGCGTCATTAAACCTGTATCTCAAAGATCACAGGAAAGTGACATAAATACTGAAATACTAGGAAACGATGAAGTTGTAGTCTTGCAGTTGGGGGATGCCTGCCTTATTGGCACCAGTCAATACTGTGAATCTATCTAAATACTCCTCTGGAATCTAACCTGAAAACAAACAAAAAAAAAAACCCTAAAAACCCAAACAAACAAAATAAGCAATTAAAAGACTCCCCAAATCCACAGTGGAAATACTGAGATCTGACGATTCACCACTTTATGTTGATCCTTCTCCTTGTCATTTTCCACAGCTAAGTTCCTGCATTACAGAAATTCAGTCATTATTTCCTCAATTATACACTATAAATTTGTATTACAGAATTTCATCCCATTTTAATTCCAATTATGGCCATGTGTGTTTTGCCTATAGCAGATCCCCAACAGTCTCCAGATTAATAAAGCTTCTCAGTTTTGCTATGTCAGTACATCCCTAATAATCATGCCATAGTCATTAATGGAAATATTCAATAAGGTCAGCACACAAACTGATGCCTGAGGAACTCCCCTAGAAAAATTATTCCATTCAGTCCATTACTATATGCCCCTGTCATCAATATATCAGTTAATTTCTCTTACAAGGAATCCCAAAACCCTGAGATGAAATAAACTCAAGTTTTTATTCTACATTAATTCATCTTTTCCAGTGCCTGTTTATTGTCTACTTGTGTTTTGAATGATGCTTATCAAACCCTTAAAATTAACTTAAAAAATCCCAAATTATTTCAGGGAAACATTTCTCTCACAAGAATACACTCTCAAGAGTTATCGAGAGCTTTCTGTCAAGAGGTGGAGGCAAAACAGTTCTCCCCACAGAGGTACTCTGCCACAGTCACGTGTGCAATTTTGGCCTCAAGCTGAGCTCTTGTGGAGCTCTAACACAGCACTGTTCTGTGCAGAATGGACATACCCTAAATGTCTTGACTATACAAAAGTAATGACTGATTTTTGAAAGTTCCCTTTCTAAGATCACTGTTCGTTGGTGTCACACACTGAATAATTTTCAATTGTGTAGAATTTCCTCTGGCAAGTTACAGCCTCACATTTTCAAAAGCTTTGGTCATAAGAATTGTGCAGTAAATTATCGAGGAATATTTTGATATTCAGAGGACAGTCCATTCTGAATAAGTGTGTCTGAAAATACTTACTGCTGGTCCAACACACATAGTTCATCTTGGAGAAAAATAAAGCAAAACAATACCTGAGTGATCTGCATGCTCTTCTGTCTTGCAATTTAAAATCAGTGGGGTTAGCTCAACTTTTTTCCCCATTTGCTGATGCTAAAATGCTACTGTGTGTTTTTTAAATGCAAAACCGCTCCCCACATCCTAGGAACTTGCTAGTCTTCTTCAGTCTAAAACACATGCTCTGATGATCCTGCAGTCTGTCCTTTCCAGACAGGCAATGAGCACAATAACTTGTCTGTTGGACAGTTCTTTGTCTGGTCTATCAGATTCCAAATTTCTTTCTTCCCTTCTGAGCTGGAAATGATTCAGCTTTGATAAGAGGCAATACTGTGCTGCTTACAGATTGCTTTCATTCAGGCTGGCCATTTCCTTCCTCTTTTCATGAATTCTATGGACCCTTACTCTGTGTTTATGAGAACATCCTTCCCTATGAGGGTTTTAACGACAAATTGCTGTCACTTCTCCAGAACTGGCTTGTAGAACCTTAACAGCTCTCTCTGTGTTCCCTTTTCCCTCTGATTCACCTTGAGTCTACAGAAGCGTGCTCTTACTATCCAAGGTCAGAATAACGGGAATGATCACTTGCTATCTTTTGTTCCTACCTTGTGCATAGAAAGACTCAAGATGCTTCTGAATTTTTTCTCTTTTCCATATCCAAATCTCTGGGTGGGAGAAGAACTCAGAAATCTGTTTAAGCATTTGCTACCCCAAACTGCGTGTGGGCTGCTGCCTCACTTCATTCTTGCCACCGTCTAGACTATTCTGTGAAAAAATCTAGTCCTTATGTAAAAGAAACAGACCAGACGTCTCAGTTGTCTAGTAACTATTTTTAAATTGTGCAACTTTGTGTCATTCCAGTTAGCAACAACTAAATGAAGTATAAAAAGATGTCCATTTTTAAGCTGCTGAAATCCAACCACTTACATAAGACATGACTAATTACCAAGAGGAAACCAAATTTCCACAGTTCAATTTTGCTGTTTTAAGTTCTGCACCATTCTCCCCATCGTCTGGCCAGAGGACCTAATTGCCAATTGCCTGACTGGCAATGCAGGGATACAAAGACTTGGGTTAAGATGAACAAAGTCATCAGAAAAAAGGCTGCTGTTCGTGCTTATTTTGGTTTGATGTTTTCTGATGTTTCTAAGATTTTTACACCTAATGATTGAATTATCTTTACTCTGGGGGATTAGAACTGCTGGTATGGCACTACAGTTTATAAGCAGAAAGTACTTTCCATTACATTTAAAGATAAAAAATAGTACACAGCCCAGATTTTTTCACTAGAAACGTCTTTCAAAGAATTGTGAGGGAAAAGAAACGTTCTTTTCTTCTGCTCCTCCTAAACATGCATAGCCCGATACTCGCTAAAAGGCCAGAAAGGATCACAGAACATTCTGAGCTGAAAGGGACCCACAAGGATCAAGTCCAGCTCTTAAGTGAATGGCCCAAATGGGGCCTGAACCCACCACTGAACCTGGTGTTACGAATACCATGCTCTAACCAGCTGAGGTAAGTTCTCCCTATTTTCAGAAGGAAGATGATGAAAAGACCATAATGAGACAGTTTAATATATCTCTCCTGATCTGAGAAGATTTTGCATTAAATGTTTACTGCACCAAAACCTTTTTCGTAAGTAAAGAAGGTCAGGAATTTACACACACATTTTAGTTGTTGTCTCAGTAACACCTTGGTATTTCAACATGACAAGAATTCAAGACAAAGTCAGAAGTGCAGTAAGTCACAGTGATATTATGCCCTTAACACTGAAACGGATGTTTCTAAGATAACTCCTATAAAAGCATATGACACTTTAGTAACTAAAACAGCAATTCTTAACAAAGAGTAAGCAATTTCAGACCTGTCATCTTTTGGTCATGGTATTAATGTTCAAGAAACATATTAATGAACTGTACTGTACAGTCAATGCATTCAAGTCTAAGGATCGACAGCACCATGGAAAACACTTATGTCTAGAGTTAAAATAGTGCAGAAATTTCAAGAGAACTGCAATATGAAGTTTTACATGGTTGCATCTCAAGTTACATATTTTTAAGCAATGTGGCCAGTTTTTGAACTTTGCATGTCAACAATTTTGGCACTGCCATAGGGAACTTCATATTAAAAATATTCCTGAAATTGTTTACATTTTGAACTGTTCACAACATAGTTCTCAGGTAGTTGCCACTTCGGTTCAGCATGACAAACTTTTCAACACAGCTGGAAGTTGTGGTATACAGCTTGTTAAGTTTGAAGAAAGTGAAAAGAGCCTGGAATGACAGACTGATTTACAGGAATACCTGCTTAGATTGAAAAATTCCCAAAACCACAAATAAAAACGTGTGGCTTCATTTCTCTAGATCTGGCAAACATCATATAAATGTATCTACTCTAAAGTGGGGAATAGACACCCAAACCCATGTACAAAATCTTGAAACTGCCAATTGAACTCAAGTCACAGAAGAAGCTGAACTAAATCATGCCTGGCCAGGTACCTGGCTTCATCTACTGTGATCCACTGACTGCAAAGGATTGCTGAAGTTGTTTTAGATGTGGTGGGAAGGTATTTTTCTACCCTGTGAAAATTTTGCGCATTTCACAGGTCTTCTCATTC
This sequence comes from Ifrita kowaldi, assembly GCA_013398055.1. NCBI lineage: Eukaryota > Metazoa > Chordata > Aves > Passeriformes > Cinclosomatidae > Ifrita > Ifrita kowaldi. Next base: position 33,692 of record VZRS01014760.1, on the reverse strand, counting down.
CGTAACAGGAAATTAGCTCACAGAATCTTCTGAGCTGGAAGATCAGAACGGATCTCCAAGTCCACAGGGATCATCAAGTCCAGATCTTCAGTGAAAAGCCCATGAAGGGATCAAACGTGCAACCTTGGTGTTAATCAGCACCATGCTCCAATCAACTGAGCTAACCTCTGTGGCTTAAATTCAAGGTCCCTTTAGAAGTAGTCTATGAAAAATATGTCAGATATATCAGCTTTAGAATAGCTCAGGACTTGGGTAAATCACTTACACGAATATAACAAAATTTAATTCTCTGTCCTGCTTCTTCCAAGTAGAGGTAAAATCTGCCTTCTTGTAATGAAGATGGTCTCCTCACTACTCATCCATTTGCTGTTCTGTCCCACTTAGGGTTATGGTACCTTGAACTAATATTGAAATACTTGCTGCAGTAGAGACTCTAACTACTTTACACCAGAAGTCCATCTGGCTAGTCTACCCTCCAGCAAAAGCTGTTTGCCACAGGAGAAGGTTTTGCTAGTTCTCACTTTCTGTCTTCAGGGCTTTTGTTCTGATCCAAATATTCTGGCCTTGTAAATGTCGCATGCCTGTTCACATAGGCAGTTTTGATTTTGAATATTAAATATTTTCAGATTGAAAAAACCCCCAAAAATCACAGGGTATGTTTCATCAACTCAAAAATTTTGCAATCTCGACCTAACCAAAATCAATTGCTTTTCAAAATAATAGTTGTCAAACTTACTTCACCAATATTGTCACTAGTGCATGGAAAGTAATTTCAGTACAGTCTACCTCACTGAAATGCTACTTATTTCATAGTGTCATGTCTCAGATTTGATTATGAAGTATGACAAAACTGAGGACCTAGAGGTGCAATTAATTAATGTAGAGGAACATAAGGCAAAGGTTCTTTTACTCCCTCAGACTTTAAAGTTATTTTTTTCACTTGGGTTTAATATAATTTCAATAATAACAGTACTGCAACTAGATCTGCCTACTGAGACAAACACTTCTGGCTCCCAATTCAGTGTTTATCAGCACAGTTTCTAATCACTGTCTGGCGGTTCTGTCTGAGCCCCACAAGTTATTAGGTGACTTACACTGTACAAAACACAGTTTACAGTTTTCTGTTTGCTCTAATTTTCTGCTTTAAAACTAAGAAGCTCTCTGAGGGACCAAAATGCTTTTGTGGTGGGTCCCAGCTTAACTCTAGCACTGACACTAACCCTCTTTCCTTGGGAACTCTCAAGGTTTGAAGACAAGCCCAGGCATATCCAGTTACTTAATTAATAATACATCACAGTTATTTCAGAAAACATCTCTGATTTCTCTGGGCTATAGTGTTTCTGTTAATTGTCTAATAGGCTATCATGCACTACAAGCCTTAAGAAAAGTGTGCATCATTCACATGTTCTATCTTAATACTATGACAACACAACAATCCACTCCATGTCTGTCTCCTGATGCTACATGCAAGAAAAACTCTGGGGCTGACACTGTTGTTAAAAAAAAAAATATTTTAGAAGAGAGAAAAATCAGACTCTAATTAGAAATTTAAAATGGTAAAGCTCAGTTGGAATTACTTTTTCACAGACAGGGTATCAAGTAGACTAGAATGTGCCCATTTTAACATGGTCATAAATTCATTACACCAGCTGGATGAAGCTGTATGACTCACTATCAGCTGTATGATGTCATGGGTATTTACACAATCCTAAACATGAAATTGACAAAGTAGCATGTAAAAAAATAACCTTGATATAATTCTGTTTATTTACAATCTCATTCACTGGAAATGGGTCAATTCGAGTCATAACAAAGTTGAGCTTGGTCCAAAGTTCATGTCCTCCCATACACAAAGGCATTGTATTTGTTGATTTTTGTTGGCTTTTCATAGTGGAAAAGGATTTTTGTTTGTTTGTTTGTTTTGGTTTTTTTTGTTTTGGAGTCTTTCTGGGCTGAATTTTTGGAATGCTCTTTCTGTTATACTTCAGCACGCAGAAATCACCAAGATGCTTGCAGCTATTGTCACACAAAGCATATACTAGCCATTGAATCTACCCAATGGGAAGACTGTCTCCATGCAAGTATAACACAAGTACCTCGCCAACATGTACTAGCCAACAAAGTCTTGGCTGATCTAAGACTACAACGCAATGTGATTATTGATTTGCTGATTCTACCACATATTATATTCCAATTATTAATCCGTCCAGCTGCAACTTGAAACTAATTAAACTAACTTAAAATTTATTTTCCACAATTACTCATGCAGAAGGCTAAAATCATGGAAGGAGAGGTCATCTATTATTAATGAATAGCTTCATAAATCCAACGAGGTTCACTTGACGTGGTTTACTACAGCAGCTTAAATCCCTTACATTGATACAGAAGCATGCAGGAGCCAATCTGGTTCCATCTAGTGGAAGTTACTTGACTTGCTTGTAATTTAAATGCTTATAAAACATTACCAACCTTACACTAATTTACGTATCTGATCAGAACTGAATAAATCATTAAGAACTGGCTAAATGCATCCGAATATAGATTAAATAACCCATGACACCATATGAGAAAGCAGAAAATTATTTAGGATCTCTGGAGATCAAGCCTAGATCCACAATAAGTAGTTTTTGCAGAATTGGGTTTCCTACCCTACTCTAGTGACAGGTTGAGACTAATTAATACTTCTCAAATGACAAGGACACCATTGGCAGGAAACAACAGGAACATTTTCCTAAAGGTCCTTTTTTTGACTTGTGCTTGCATTGTAATATTAAAAGACTGTGGTAATTTAAGAAAAAAAGACTTATAATATTAATTAGATAATGCAAATCTATGTGTTTACATTAGGTAAGACGTGTGTATGTGTCTGTGTATACTCTTACACATGCGTCCTTCGCTGCTCAGTTGCAAGAGATACGAATCACTGCCTTGGGTGAGAGGGGTGAGGTGTTGGTCTTGGCCTTCTGAAGCATACACTGTACTGCCTGTAAGCATTCCCTACATGTGGAGTGCCTTCCAATACTTGCCTGTGACAGTGAGTGAGGCCTGTCACCACCCAGCTGTGTGTATCCCACCACAGGTACCTGACCTGCAAAGCCCGTGCCAAGTAAAACTCCACGCTTCAGATTTGTACTTGTAGTACATTAACGTTACACTGACTGTAATGGAGCTACTAACTTGCCTCAACTGAGAGCCTGGCCAAGTCTGCTTCCATCATTTCACATTTGAGAAATACGAGACTAAAAATGTAATTTATATATTTTTTTTAACTGCTATAGAAAGTATTAACAAAATGTTGCATAATTTGTTAAATCAGTTACTTGTGAGTTCCACTTTATATAGGTTATTTATTAATACAGTCACACTTTAACAGCATACCAGCTGTACAAGGATAATTTTTTAAAATAACTCTGATGACCACGTCACCTTCCCTGCAAACATTCACTGTAAAGCACCTTCAAAAGGTTCAGAACGTGATGGTGACACCTTGCATATATAGAGTAACATTTGCTTTTTTTCCTCAACTTTTTCAGTTGTGATTACACAATGTTGAGACTAATGAATTTCATTGTTTGAATTCACAGTATGAATTCCAGAACATCGGAGGTTTAGAAATGCATGCAATATATTTATTTTTATTGATGACTCGGAGTTGTATTTTGTATTTAAAAACTCCCAGAACGTTAAACAGAAGAACATTTCTAATTTGCCTTTTTCTGGTTTCGCTTTAAATTATGAACAGAAGACTGAAAGCTACAGGTTACTTATTATAAAAAGAAATCTGTTATGTTCTAATTGGATCTTCTGGGGAGAACAAGTGATAGTTCTGTTTATAGACACATTCATTTTGTCACTTTCCTGTAGCACTAGATAAAATAAGAAATATTATCATCATCATCATAATCACATTGACTTTAATTTCTGTAAAATTAATGTAAATTAATGTTGCAACCACACATAGAAATGAAGCACTTTTTTATCTGATTCACTCGTTTTTCAAAAAATGCTGCCTGTGCTGAATTATATTTAATTTTGCATTCTACCATGTTATACATATTCAATATCATTACCGCAGACTGCATTTTGATAAGTGTTTCTAGGAGCAGAGATGGGAGGACAACGGAGCCTACTGACACACATCAAAAATGATTAGTGGGTTTTGCTACTGAAACATCATAAATTGTTTCCCAATTCACCACCCACGGTGCAGCTACAGAAGTTTTAATAGCCAAAATGAAAATTGCTAGTTAAAAAACTTCTGAAAGCCTTTTATTAGCAGACACCTAATCAGGTATCCTGTACAGCAGACCAGTCAAAAAAGTGCTTTCTGGCACTTTCAGTCCCCACACACATAATATGGTCTTATTGTACAAGAAATAGCAATGACCTGCAGTTCCCTAGCTTTCAGGATATTTTAAGAGGTAGCTGAAATGCTAGATGACCTGGTCAAAATGGGGGACTGGGAAAAAAAAAAACCCAAAGAGAAATCCAGATAATTGAACGCATCAGATTGAAGTGGGAAGGAGAGTTGTTGGCTGATACTGATCTGGCAACCTTAACCCTGATAACAGACTTTTATAAAAGCAACGAACATGCCACTAGGGATTTGAGGGCTGCTGTACAGGATATCTTTTTAATTTTTACATTCCATGAACTGCAAAATTTGTTCCTACATTACAAAAAAAAAATTGGAGATAGATCTGCTAGGAGTTCAGAGTCTGTTACCAAATGCAACACTTCCTCTGAATATCTTTTACTTTCACACCAGGAAGTAATATCAATTTTTGCATTCCTGTAAGCAAGAGTGATTTGGGCATTATATAAAATTGTGTGCCTGCTCCACTGTGCATGACTTTAGCAGTAACTTTAACGTCTTCAAATGGCTTGATTTGGTTAAAACTAGGGACCTGAAATACCAGGTATTTCCCAAGGCTTCTTCCCAGACAAAATTTGGGGGGGGGGAAGTTTTTGCATTTTATAGTTCCACAAAATCCATAGAAGAATCAAGATGCAGCTTTGAAATTAAGCTGTATTTTTGCCTGCCCTTCTTTTTGGTGTTGGGATGGGGTTTTTTTCTTGATAATCATAAAATCTGAAATTGCTTAACAGTACAGCTAAATATAAAAACGTACAAGTGTAACTTAAACTCTCTGTCAAAGCACTCCTTTGAAAGATCATTCCTAATCTTCTGTTTTAATTAAATTCAGCAAATTTTACATGGCCCTAATGTTTCTGGGATTATATATTTTGACCCCAATTATATGACAACTATTTGATTACATAATCACCACAAAAGTAGCTGAAATTATAGACCGACAGGGATGTTCAGTAATTTAAAATTATCACAGATTCCCTTAAACACTTTAGAGGATTAGAAACAAGGTGGTGGGCAGAAGGTAAATTCAAGGCCAAGTACCACTCTTAAAGAAAAAAGAAAAGGAAGGAGAAAAAAAAGCATTTCAGTTTAAAAAAACCCTAAGTATTTAAAAGTTTTGCTGGACTTTTTTTTATTATTGATTGTTTTCACTGTTTGTTCTTACTTCAAAAGAAATTAATATTTTTCTACTTATTACAGTAGGTAATCTTGCCAAGATTCTAAGTTAATGTATGAGCCAGCTAACCCTGATCATTATCATTGCGCCATCAGGAAAATAGTTGAATAAAGCAGATACCTTGGCTTTTTCTGTATTAATGTATATGCACACATACACATATGCATTACACAGGAATGTGGGTTGGTGTTCAGTCTTTATCCAGTGATTTATACTGTAAAGTACAGACTGGTAAGAAATTTCAGTTTCTGTATGGAAAACTGAAACATGCAAGTTTAGGTCAAGGTATTAATTATGCTGACATTGCTAGCAGGCTTTAGTTAACATGACATACCTAATAAAATCATGCAACGTTTTTTTTTCTTGCTCCCACCTTCTTGGGCTACATTATATTCAATACTACAACGCAAACAACTTTCCTGGTGCTTTCCATCAATTGAGTAATTTCTACTGTTTGATGGAGGCACTGTCTAATCACAAACAGATGAACATTAAGTTCCCTGAGTGAAAAAAAGTCACCCTAAAGCTTGTAAATTATAATTAAGCACTTGAAGTCTTACCTGGACATGTATTTTTAAGGCTAAAGTTAGAAAACCCCAAACACTTAGCGTCAATGTGAGTCAACACCAGTAACAAAAATATCCAGTATACAACACAGTTACACACTGTAATAAATTTTTTTCTGTGAAAAATTTATACAATCATCCCAGTATGAGTGTAATTCCTATCTTTGCATGAAGCCCACATAAATAACAAGATGAGTAGGCAGGGCAGAACTGAATGTTTTTACAAATTCAAGCACTATGGAAGGATAATCCAAAATTAACTTCACTTCAGATGATTATATAAAGAAATGAACCCTAAAATGTGGTAAGAATTTCAACATTTCCCAAATGCTGCATTCTAATGTATAATTTCATTTAATCTAGTGCAAATGTTATTCACCAATTTATAAAACAGCACGTATTTTAACCCAGCTGTTGAGCAAACGACATTGATTTCAATGATCCCGTAATTTTTCTGTTTTCACAGCCTCTCACCCACTAACTAGTTTTCCCATGATTTTCCCTTTTTATTTATTTGCAATAGAAAAAAAAAACCCCAAACCTTTTCTTTGCACATAAATATGAAAGTATATGCAAAACACACTCCCTTGCATTTTCACATCTTCATAGAATAATTAATAAACAACCAAAAGAAACTCTTCATTCATTGTTGTTTCATCACATTCGTTTGCATTTTCTGCTTATTGGGGCATCGTGTTTAGAGTACTAACGGGTTTATCTTAGTCCCTATGCCTTCTCTGAACATGCTTTTGAACCATCCCAAGGCTTTTTTTTCTTTTCACTGTGCAAATGAACAAAACATTTCTTTCATTGATATTCATAATTAAATCCATATTCAGACTGCTTGAGTGTAAATGGGAGCTTTGCTGGACTGCACGTTTAGCCTAGCTGTCTGCAGAACAGTTGACTGACCTGTGCATGTTATGGATCAATAGCAACATCAGCAGTTTCTTGACCATATATATTTGCAACTTATGTACTGTAAGGAGGAACAAATGTTCCACTGGCCAGAGAAGCCTTATCAGTCTGCAGAGATCAGGAAACCTATCCTGTGCTTCCAGGGAGGTGCTGCCAGTAAGAATGATAAAGACCTTGGCACAACATTTTCAAACTCATCTATATGAAGCTTCTTAATGGCTCAGAAATTCAGCGTAGAATTGGTTAACTACATGGTTTAATTCTTCCAAAATGCTTTTCTCAGAAATCTAGGTTAAAATGACATACAGGCAGAAGATAGATGACACTTAGTAGCAATACAATACATGATCTTAGTGGAGTCTAGCTAAATCTTGACAATACAAATACAGTAACTGACAGGACTTTCAGGCTTAAATATATTTTTTTAAGTGCCCAAACTGTGTATTCAGCACTGTTGGTTTGATTTATGTCTTCTACAAAAACTTCTGGTAGGCTTACAGATACTAATTCCTTCTTTCTTTCTGACATAGAGAAGCTGCCGTGTCAAATCCACATGCAGAAGCAGCTAAACATGGCATTACTGGCTCTTGTTTACAGTAATTTTAAAAAAAACAAGTCCAAGCCCTGGTTCGATTTTGTAGTACTGTAAACACTAAAAACTTTCAGGAATTAAAAAGCATAGCTACTGAACAAAATACTGCCTTCTTGACCACTACGGCTCTCATAGTTATGTCTCCAGTTATTAGCTCCAGATCTGTAATTTTGTAAGCAACATCTGCTCAGAATTTTTGCAGTAATCATGAAATAAATAAAACTTGTGATCTGTTTCTATTTCTTTGTGGGCTGTGTTTGTTTGTATGGGGTGTTGTGTTTTGTTGTGACTGTTTTTTGGTTTCTTGTTAAGTAACAGAGTTTTACCTTCTTTCTGCACTCTCCCTGGACTAGTTAAGTTCCACCTGAAACAGCTCCCGAACATGACTCCTTTTGCACCTGGTAAATCACAAGGTGCAAAGGTCTCTATCACAGTATATGTAAAAAGACGACAGCCAGTCATACGCTGTATTGAACAGCACTGTTGAACAGAATATAACATACTGCCTCTTTGATGGGCTGAAAAAAACGACACGCCAGCTCTGATTTCAGGCTTGCACAGGAGGCAGACCATGTTCTATCTTCAGCACATCAGGAAATCAAACAGTCAAATAAATAGGGAAAAGGGGAACTGGGAAAAAAGAAAGGCTGTTGTCCTACATGATATTCCCAGCTTCAGCTTTTCTCAATTCATGTGTCCCCCAGAGTATTACATAGCATTTTTTCACTTTTAACATGGTAACATAATGGGAAACTACAAATAAGATTTTGTTTAACACTATTTAACCCAAACTGTCTGGGGAAAATGTCACACAATCTCTTGTTACTTAAGTACTTTTGGATCATCAGAACAGGCAGGTCAGTTTTTCAACTACTTTCTGTTTCTTCTGGAACTATCTGCTTTAATTCATTCTTTAACAAAAAGGGAACTTATCTACAAGTTTCAATCAGATAAGGATTTTGTGAAAGGAATAATGGCCTGACGTTTATTTCTTAAAGATATTCGAAGGCAATTTTCAAATAAATTAAATCTCAGGTAGCAGCATGTTTTGTCCCCACATTTACTAAGGACTGCTCGAGAGGAAGGATTCAAAATTGCGCCACCTAGGTGCAGCTGTGACTACAACCCTGAAAATTTGAGAAAAAGAAGACGAACAGCAGAAGAAAAATTAAAATGTTTAGAAGCATACAGGAGACAGCAAAACAAGACAACCAAACAGGATATAGCCTGATCCATACAGTCTTTTATGGTACCAGCACAGTCAGTGAGCATGATGGAGAGAATGTATGGACTGTTCTTAAGAACACATAGGATTTTTCAAAAGAAATGTTACTAAGTTTTACAAGTCTTGCATGAATCTATCTTGTATGAATGACTTCTAGAGTGAAGCTGATAACTGATATATCACTGTACTGTCACAGTACCATGTGGCCAAAATGACACTTGGAGGTCTTAATTTACCTCCTAAAATGGTGACATTTAACAAGTTAATGTCAACTTTTTAGTAGTTTGAGTTGTTCATGCTTACTCCAGGCATGACCACATTTTACCTACCTAGCATAAAAATTAGCTCAGGTTGTTTACAGAAGTAGTTTATTTCCAGCCCCCATAAAATGATAGTATTTGTTTAAATGCATTTATATTAAAGTTGAACCACACTCTAAATCCCAGTTTCAAAAAGACCTAGACTTTGGCAAAGGATTTGGGAAGCTGAACACAGATTTTGACTAAAATACTATCCAAAATCCTTATTCTTTCTCTCTTCTCACTAGAACAATACATGATCTTTCGACACACATCTGGATGCACGGACTGTCTTCATTACAGGCATTTATTGGTGCAGAAGGAATATTTTTAAAGTGATAACCATCCACCTGCAAATGACACTGTACTCACATCTTTTCATAGTACATAATTTCCTCTGATCACATCCAAACCTCCCTTCCTATGCCTGCATTATGCACGACGACAAAAATGGACTTCATCTTTTGAAGCCACATTTCATTGGTTGAATTACAGCGAATTGTTTAAAAAATGAAGTTACACAGGCAGCAACTAAATTTCATTACACTTAGGAAAGTAGGATATGTCATGCAGGATCAGAGAAGAGAGTCCAACATGCTTGATATCCTCCTTCCATACAGGACAGTCCTAATCCTTTAGAGCAATGTAAAAGCATCCAGAATTTCACAAAACTCAGCCTTAGTTACAGAAGAATCACAGCCATTCAAGTCGAAAGGGAGCTCTGGAGTCATCTTGTCTGACCTGCTTTAACAGCGAACTGAACAATGCCTTCCTGACTTGCAGCATCATTTAGTTGATAAAAGAAAATGGAACTTTTCTGACGGCCTCCTGCAATGTATACGTACGAGCTATCGATATTTCTGGACACCAAATGGCCCAGTATCAGGCAGTACTATCTTAACAGGGGTTTAGGCCGACCTCCTTTTTTATCTGTGAATGATGAACAGTTTATCTCCATCAGCATACACCAGCTCCTGGCACGATATAATGTACTTAAAGGCTTCTACAGATCAGGTCATCAGTTGGGTATGACTGTGTGAATTTTATTATTTCATCTTGGAAAGCATTTCAGCTCCACATGACTCCCTAAAGTTGTGGACCTGCTACTTTTCCCCCAAATTATTGTTACTTATCAGCAAGACAGAAAGGAGCTAAAGAGAGATCCTATCTCATTAAAGGTCATCAAAACTTAATTTAACAAGCGCATGACTGCAGAAGAATAAAGACAGGAGACCTGATTCCCTTGTACCTAATGCCAGTATAAACTGACTTCCTTAATGTAGAAAAAGAAATTTGAGATAATTTCCTAATTTATGTTTTTAGGAGCATATAAAAAAGTCAGACTTTCAGTTGCATCCATTTACAAATCCAATTCCATCTATGGTTTCAGTGGAATCAGTATGAAATTAAAAAGAAGAATGTAGCACCTTGACTTCTCCCCTCGTCTCCAATACAAACCATAAAGCATTTCTAAGCACACTAGTAACTTGATTTCTTTTTTTTACTTAGGGGTTTATATTACCAACTATTCACTGACTTAGTCAAATGAAAGGGAACTAAAGATATTCTCCTAAGTAAAGCTTTCTGTTCCCTGAAAAAGCTTAACAAGAAATGGATACTTCAGCAAGGGATCAAGGACAAGAGGCGTTTCACATTGCATGGAAAAAGAAATCTTTTATAAACAGTTTACATTCTGCCTACCACATATCCAATGACTGATTGTGTACCTGCTATTACAGAGGGTAGTCACTAGTTTTAACTAAATCTCTGCAGAATGTTCTCACAGATTTGCACAATGATTTACAAGATCACAGGCAACAGGAACACTGCCTCCTTTCCCCCAGATTTCACGCTCTTCAAGACTCAGCTCTTGCCCAGGCATCTCCCCGGGAAGGGGGTTTTTTGAACAGTTCTGGAGGAACTACTCAAGTTTTAGATCCTGACCAGAATGCTACAGTGGACTCTAGCATTTGTTACCACACCTTGCTTTCTTTGGCACAGCTGACCCTGGATGCCAGGGGGAACTGGTGCTCTTCCCCGTACACTGGTTGGGTGCCCGTGAGTCACAAACACAGCACATGGTAAATAATCCATACGCCACACACATCTTGGAAGTGCTGAAAAACCTCTGTGTTTCTCAGTCTTTGTACTGCCTTCAGTGCAACAGAGACAACTGTGATAGCACTTTCCCTCTCCCTAAAGTAAATAATAGATGTGGAAGTTGCAAATATAATTACAAGAAGCAGGAAAAAATCCCAGTGAATCAAAAAGCCCATAGCGTGAAATGTAGGAGCTTAAAGTACCTTAGAATGTCCTTCACCAATTAAAGGTGAAGCAGTTAAAGAAGGGGTTTTAACTACCTGAACACCTGAAGAGAAGAATACTTTGAATACAGGCTTATCTTTTGAAACTAAAGACTAACTTGAAGAAAAATTATCTCATGGGTTACCTCCATCGTTTGGAAGGAAACACTTGCAGGCTAAGAAACGACAATTTTGTTTACCTTAATACTGTGATGCGAAAGAACAAGACATACTTTTGACTCAGCTTTTTGATTCTGAATGTTGCTTTTGCTGAATTGTGTCTACTTTGCCCCACAAAATGTGAAAAGAGCAGAGCATGTGGGCATCTTCGATACAAAGCTACACAGTATTAATACACAACTGCTTTTTCAAGTCTTTTGTTATAGCATGCCTGTAGGAAGGGCAAGTAAAACTCATCTTGGACAGGGAAGCTTGCTAAGTAACAGGTAGTTAAGATTAAAATGGAGGTCCTGAGAATCTGCTATGGCAGGTTCTCAAGAAATTATGCTTATGTAATTAAGTGTTTATGAAAAATTGCTTCACTATGAATTACATCAGAAATATCATGGTACCTTTGAAAGGAAGAAACTATGTGGTCATTCATTAGGAGTCCCTCCATTCTCTCACATGCTGGCCCATGTTTTCTGAAAGCACTGGCATGCAATGAACATCCATCTCCAGGACTCTCCTCAAAAGATGGTTTCATTGCCTTACTTACATAGAAATATTTAAAGTCCTATACCTTTTTCTTCACTTTGGACTAATTTTTTCCTCCACCTGCTCAAAGCAGGTCATCCTTATGAACTGAGGAGAACAGGATGAATAAATCTGTATTTACATACCCTGTAACACCTCTGGAGGCTATAACTAGCTTATTTACTTTTAACTGCTACCCTCACCAGTGGCAGAATTGCATGTCCCTGGGGTTCTCCAAGTCCAATAAAACGTAACTGACCAACGCCTTGCCAACCCAACTTAATTTTTTTTTTTTTTTTTTTTAAGTTATGTATTAAAAACTGTTATGGAGGGAAGATGAATCGCAGACAGCTTGCATTCGGGAAACTCTACTGTTTAAAACTGACTGCCTTCAGAGTTACCCCCTGTGAACTACCTCTTGAAACCAGTGGCATGTGGACATTTTGAACACGGCCATATCACTTCAGAATTTACGGTGCTGCAAAAGCATATTATTTCTCACAACAGAAAGATCAGCAATAATTTCTGAGTTTAGGTCCTATTTCGTATCAAATAAAAATATTGTTTCTTTTCTATCAAGGCTCCAGAACTAGGTATATACCAAAGTATGTTGAAGAACTAGGTATTTCCATCTGTTATGCTCATCAAAAAGATGAAAGCTTTGAGGCTTTACCCTCTCTTGAGGGAAGTAAGCCATCACAAGCTTACGTTGTGCTCGCTTCACTGATAGCCCAGACCATCATTACAACCAATGCCATTTCAGGCCTAGCAAAGCAGGGATCCAGAACAATACACCCCACATAATTAATACATTGGATTGTTTCAAAGTCGCTATTATTCTGACATCAGAATTTTCTAACACCATCGGACTGTCCGCCTTCCACACCAGTCTCAGTGACCAAGACTGTGATGTGTTCCTTTTATTAGTCACTCTCACTGCACAGGCTGCTACAGCAGAGTGCCATTTTCTGAAATCCGGCATGTTGGCACTTCAGAAAGCAGCAACCACCTCTTGAGCAGACACAATTGTTTCATGTCCAACTTGGAGCCTGTGATCTCCACCAACAGTGAAACAGGGTTTTCAGACAGTGGACGACAGGAAACTAGCTAAGCCCAGTTAATTACATACAAACTGTAAAAATAGAAAAAAAATCTTCAGATAAGCCCATGAAGTGCAGTTTCAAGACTGACATCTCCAGGTTAGTGGGAGGTCTGTAAGTTGACGCTCAGCAGCTTTCAGCTGCTCCAAAGCAGCACTACTGTATTTTCATTTAAACACAGTTCTAAATTAAATTAAAAGTTTAATGCTAGGGCTGAATAGTTATCCATAAAGAACCTGAATACCATTTAGGTACAGTGACCAGACAAAGTCTGAGAACTATCATATGAAATGCAATGTCATTAATATTTACTTGATAGTCGCATGCTGCAATGCCACGGGCAGATCTCCTATGATTAGATTCACATCACGTGACAGAAAACAGAACAAGTCTAGCATGGAAGTTAAACTTCTAAGATTTATAACCTTATTTATTAATTTGCCTTTTTATACATCTCCTCTCAGATTTCTGAACTGACATCTAATTTGTTTTAACTAACATTTTCAGAAGAGACCATAAAACTGACACAACTATTTTCACTATTTTCAGTAGTCTCATGTTAGAGTATAAGCACATTTCGTTTGTGCCCCATAGCTTTTGTCAACAATAAAAATGCTTGAAAGCCCACTTAATTCTTATACTTACTTAACTGAAGTTTTATACATTTCAACTCCATATCCCTATTTCTGTGGTTACTAACGGCTTCATTCAACATGAAAACATACAAAATCCATATGTTCTTCAGCAGTTCTTTGAATTATCTTGTTTCTAGAGTGTCTGGTCAACTGCCTTTAAATAAGAGCCACTGCCTTTAACTGGAATGGGTTTTCTGGCACGTCCAAGCATTTTAATAATTCAAATTCTACAGACATGCAATGTAACCTATAAAGCTACTTTAAAAATATCTCTTATCCATGTCACTAGCTTCTAACTAAGCCGTTTATTTCCATGTGAAAGACAGATGATGGTACTTGTATCTATACAATTCTTCTCATGACTATCTATCAATTCACATACCTAAATCTTTATCTCAAGACTGTGGTTTTCAGCTTTGTGTACTGAAGTTAATATAGTAATGAAGGATTTATTTTTTAATCAGTCCTGAGTTGAGAGAACAAAATTATGTTACAGAAAAATAAATAAACATTACAGAAAATTCATATTGAATTCATTAAATTCATATTGTTTCATTACTTCCTTGGTTTGCTTCTTTTTTTATCTACTGGGAGATACAGAAGTACATGACATCTTCTTGAGAAAGAATGTTTTGGAGGAATTAAAGGGGTTAGGTGAAAAGTATCAGAATGGAAAAGGTTGCTGTTCTCATGTAAAAAAATTGAATGTTTTACCTTGTACTCTGGCCTTCCAAATTGCCAAGCTTGTGATGTGCTGTCACAACTTATGCGTGACTGACTGGTTACAGAGCTTGCTGATCTGTACAGAGAGGTGGGAATTTGTCACTGTGCATAAGCAGAGAGATCAGTCAGATATAGTGATAGATCTGTTCTTTGCCTAGGTTCATATGCTGCTATATCATGGTAGCTCAGTGCCTACCGAATCAAATTCTGAGCCTAGTTTTGTGATTGAAAAAACAGGAAAAAGAGATAGGGATGTCCTGACACTAACACTTTTGGAAGAAAAAAACCTCTTAGGACCTCTGTAGTGCTATGCTTTATCTTCTAGGGCAGCCACAGTGATCCTGGAGTTACTTCATAATCTCCTCCTGTCCCTGCAGTACACTCACTACACAGTCTAGCACAGCACAATGTGGAAGCAGGTATCTACCTCTCCTGGGGCTGTCAGTAATAAAGGTATTTAGTACAGCTAAATGTGTCACTACCAAAACATACAAAACAGTAGCATAACACCGAAAAGAAGAACCCAGAGATGGAGAGCCTTCATGCTGTGTTTGAAGTAGTGACCAATGGTCTACTTCATTTTTTAAGGCTTGCCTTAAAACTGCAGAGCCATTGCTGCAAGAAAGCAAGCCCTGAGTGGGCTAATTCTCAGACAAAACCACCCCTGTCTAGAAGCACTGTTAGTGGGGCGTTCAACCTGCAATGCCATTTTTGGATGACACTGACTTTTTAAGTGCCATATACCAACATAACTCAGCAGACTGAGATAGTTTATGCCCATCCCAGTAGAGAGGTCAGGTAGCAGTGAGAATGAAAGAAAACCACAGCCCCTGCTCAAATCTGACTCCCCAAGCAGGACCTCATGTGACCTGTAAGAAGAGCCCTTCTTGTCTCTCCAAATCTACACTCCCCTGAGGAGTTGCTGTGATGTGTCTACTAAGGATGAGGGTTACAGCTTACAGAAAACCACATGTAGCATCCACTCAAAGTCAAAAATAAAACACAGGAGTGGAAGAAGGATGAACAGTATGAAGAGGGATATGCTGGGTGCCTGCATATTTAACACTCTATTCCTGCCTCTGTACGCTCCCATCTGTTCTCTCTTTTGCAGCTGGTCCTGTGACTCTCTCCACTGCAATCTCTCAAACACGTCGTGCTTTGTCAGAACTCTTGACCATAGGCCAATTAGACCTAAAAGCTGAAACATAAACTTAAATACTGTAACAAAAAAGCACACCAAAATCACAATTATCTTGCAGCCAGAGATATTTCAATAGAACTATTGTGGCAACAAAGTGAGGTGTCAGGCCTATGAGACTTACAGAAGCCCTTCCCAGCACTTCTCTGTGCTTCTTTTAGCAGACACACCTGACACCACTGGCCGAATGCAGGTCAATGTCTGACCCGCTTCAGGGTTTTTAGACAATGTTGTCTATGCCTTTCTGTGGAATGTGGCTGTTGGTCTCCTACTTGTGGTGATGCTTTACATTCTCAATTACTATTTTTTAAACTAAAAATATAGGAATATCTTTAGAAAATAGTATCCACTCTATCAAGTGTATTTAATCACACTGCTTAAAGGCTGCTTTTTTGCTGAAGGACAATACACTCCATTCAGAATATCATGTTCCTTACCACTTATTGAAGGAATAGCAGTGGAATATATTTTACCCTTTTTCCCACTGTGTAACAGCAGCTGTATTAATTTTCATTTCTATGGATTAATGTAACTTGTATGTAGCGGTTTGTAATGATGGGACAAAGAACCAGTGTTCCTCAGCGATATTTCCAGACTTATCTCTGACTTGCGGCTTGATCTTGGGCAAGGTGTTTCCCATATCATCCACGGGGACAGCTAGGGCTCCGGGAGCAAATTCAGCACAGCTGGGATGCTTCCCATTGCCTGAATGTCCCTGCTAGTCTTCAGAGGAGACACATTGCTGCAAACATAGTGCACAAACTTGGTCATTGGTTTGCTAGATGGTTTGTATGATACTGGGAGACTATGAAATGGGCCAGACACTCACCACTACGGTATAGCTGAAAAGCAATGTAGCTCTCTGTTGCCACAGAGTGAAATACCAACTGCTTGTTCAGCACTGCCTTCACACTTGAAGCACAATAGTGTTACAAACATTGTATTGTTCACAAGCCTTTTTATTTGGGGTTCCAGTGGAAGTAAAGAGAACACTGCTTTGTAATAAAATGAGCACAAACCCCCAAACAAACAGTAAGCAGAGTTCTTCCAGTACTCCAACAAATTCTGAAAGAAAAAATATTCCACATTTTCAGTTTCCCTGAAAGCAGCAGCAGCAGCAACCAACAGTAAAGCTGTGAACAGTTATTGTTATGTTGTCGTGCGGTTCCTTACAGAACTGTTTGTTTGTCACTGGTGTCTATTTAATCATGCCTGTTATGCTGGGTTTTAAAGCTTAGTAAATTACTTTACAAATCCACTCTGGTTTTAGAGAGGCTTGTTCTTTGTGAAAGCTGAAATGACTGGATTCATCAAGGGCAAACCCCATACACAGTGCAGGCCTAATCTTTTTGTGTACTGCAGTATGAGGAGGAACCAAGGTGGCAGGAAATGAGTACATCAAGGAGACCAAGTTACCCTGTTGGTGCTGCTGCAGTACTTTCTTACTTTTCTTTCATATAGAACTGAACACCGTGCTTGTCATGTACAATAGCTGCCACTATTGAGAATGAGAAACTCATTCTTCCTGAATACTACAACTGACACGCAGTGCCACATTTAACCAGAGCTTATTGAGTCAACACAGAAGAACAGGTTCAGCAAAGGGATTTGTGTATAAAAATATATATGCACCCTAAGGGAACATGACGCGCTTTTCCACAAACACTGTGCATGTATGATCACACAACTTAAAAAACAACACCATGGTCAAGTCTATAGTATTTTTGATTAATGCAGAACTTCTATAGTATTTTTGATTAATGCAGAACTTCCATTATTTTGGTTTTGATATACCAGAATGAATCACTAATTAACTGTTCAAACAGAGAGAAAGGTGAGAGAACATGGCCAAAACATGATCTGAGATGTGGCTATACAAACACGTGTTCCTCTCTGTGTATACATACATATTTAAATACATATTATATATATTATTTATAACTGTAGATATATAGATAGATACACATACACACAAAAAAGTTACTGATAATTTCAAGTAGGCCTTTCTAGTATGGTGACAGATTTTGTCCGAACCTATAATTTACCAGTGATTAGATGTTAGCAAGAGAATATTCCCAATTCACTTATTATCATTGCACAAATTAACACCAGTAGATGCATTATTATCTGCTGCACTGTATGAGTTTTTTTTAATACTTGACTAGGGATTGGGAGACCTGCTTAAGGAAAAGCAGCCTTGACAGAATGCACAGCCTAGAATCTGGTTTCAGCACACTGGATCAGTTTACTTTCAGCTAGAGAAACACGTCAGCTTGGCTAAGAAAGATCACAGGGATTTCTTCATGCAGTGCTAGCTTTAGAGAAGTTTAAGAGTTACCAGAATCTCTAAACTCACGAATTCCAACATGAGCTGAGCCAGTATTTTGAAGGTAGAATACTTCAACAGAAATTTTACACAAGTGGCTCCCCCTATCCATGTGACTTACAGATTGAGTCTCAAGGATTGTACGTATGAGGGGAGCAGGAGATCCTCAGAGCACTGAAAAAAATTGCTGCTTTTCAAGACCAAATGGTGTAATAGCTTTTGATGTGAAAAGTCTGTAATTTCTAACAGTTCCTTTTTCTGTAGATATAGCAGACAGCCACAGATAATCAGGCCATTCCCTAAAATGTCAATTTGTTAAAAAAAATCCCCAAACCAAACACAGAAAAAACCCCTGTATTTCAAAATAATTCACATCATGCACACTTGGAGAGATTTCCCTTCAAAATGCTGGCAGAACTGACACCTAACTATAGGAAAAGTACTACTCTGCAGAAATACAATATTGAAAAGTACTATTACACTGAAAGCATTATATACATACACTCTCTTCTCTCTCTCTCTCTATATATTTATTCATATACCCGGGTGCTTGGCCTAATTTCCAAATGACTCAGTATCTTCCACTGAAAATGTCTGTTTAGATTAAATACAAGAGTATCTGAAAGCAGGAACATCTGGGGCTGACCTTATAGTTGTTACTCTTTGAAGATCGGTAAACCAATCAGCATTCAAGAAGTATGCTATATTCCACACCTATATTTTATATTCTATATGCTATGTATGGTGAGAAAGAAAACTCCTAAAATACCAAAGCAGGTACTGAAAGCAACCAGTGCAACCACTATACAGGCAGCTCAGTTTGATTAGTTGTCATCAGCTTGGTAAAATAATTAGAAAAAATGCCAGTACGCTGCTTGTCAGTTTACAGCTTTAAAGAGGTGTTAGCTCATACTGATAGACAGAACTGCTCTTTCCCAGTACAGCAAACGCAAAAGTACACTATAGCAAACCCATAAATATTAATATGTTTCATCAGGTTTACCACTTAGGAGTGTCACCTTGTGATTAATGGGCTGAGAGTCTGTGAGCTGTAAAGCAAAGCTGAGCTGAACAAGATGTGCTTGCAGACTGAAATATAATTCCTATTGCACATTTCAGCACACTGGCAATTTAAAAAAATAAAATAAAAAAATTAGTAACTATTAATCATCATATACAGAATGATTAACTGTTTTGTACTAGCATACGGAGGAAGACTCCTGTTCCATTTCAGACAGTTCACTACAAAAAAATCTTTCATGCACAGGCTAAATTCTTACTTGCTCTGTGCAGATACTAAAGCTGCACTGATATTTTTGGCAAAAGCCAGTATTTGCCAAATTTTCCATCAAGCAGGCTCCTCTTGCCTTGCTGACTGCTTCTTCAGCTGCACTAGGAGATTTGATCAGTGCATATGTGCTTATAAAACCTCACATGTTTACATGCACAGGCAGACTCAAACACGGTGACATATCCAAATTTCGGGAGATTTCCAGAACTTTCTTTAGTCCTGAATGAATGCCATTGGGTGAAGATCTACTTTATATAATATGCTTTATGTAAGACACCCTTTATGAGTCAGACTTTTCACAATACAGCCACTGTGCGTAGCAAGAACCTGCAGAGGGTTCAGCTTCATGTCGGATCTATTTCATGTTAACAGTTATCTATTTAAATGGTGGGATCTTAGGGCTTTCATGGACTATTATGAGAGGGCTTGAGATTACTGACTTCACCACCACAAAGTTCCAAATGCCACACAAAATAAACGATGTGCTGCAACACTGTAATGTCTTTTTAATAAGGATGTATTTGTTAATGGAAAACTTAATTTTGCGTTCCTTAAAACATAAAAAAAGCATATTACTTGATATCAAACAGTCTTGTTTACTACCAAGTGTCCTATAAAACAAGAGTCACAATGTATTCCTGCAATCCCTCCCATCATATTTTCTGAAAAGAAAGGTTTAAAACTCTCTAAAGAAGGACAACGTGGAAAAATGAAATAATGATGCCTAAGGACCCAACTGGAAAAACTTGCTCTTTTTACTTATTCCATGCCATCCCCACTGGCCATTATAAGAAAAAGCAACCAAACAAACCAACCACAAAAAATAACACATATTTCAGTATTAGCTAGTAACAGCCATATCACATTCACAAAAGCTGACGTGCTACCTGAAACAATCTAATTATTTACAACAATAATGTGAGTCATGTATCAACTGAACTTCCTTCCTAATACAACCCCATATCAATTAAAACCTGGAAATTTCCCCTAGTTTGTATACAACTCTAAGAAACATGGAGAAGAAATGTGCACAAATCCCTTCTCATAGATTTTTCCCATGGAGTGTTTCAGCTTTTGGCTAATGCACTGCCTTGATCCTAGCAGAAGAAAAAAACCGGGTTGAAAATAATTACTACTATAAGTTTCTGTGATACTTCTGTGATATTATTCTGCCATGTGGAAGTCTGATACAGAAGTAAACATTGGTTTCTCTAGTTCAGCCCGCATGATATACACCATGCATCTGTGTATGAACAAGATGGAGAGCTAGGATCTGGATTTACACACCTACACACTGAAATCCAATGGCTCATCCCTCTCTATATAGAAGTGACAGATCTATGTAGCTACACATGCCTACACATTCTGTCAGGCGTGCATCTGAAACCTAGAGTCCTAATATTTCACTATTAGCCGTCTGGAAACAAGAGGATATTCATATTTAGAAATGAGTGTCCACAACACTCTGTTAAATGAGGAACAGCCGATGTTTGGTTTACCTTTAACACAATCAGTAAGGAGATTTAAGATTTTCCTTTTAATATTGTAAAAACTTTTCCCAGCTTTGCATATATGCAAATCTGTTTCCTTCCCTTTCTTCCTTCTCAGGGTCACCTAATCTAGGTGCTGTTGATGATCATTGGGGTGAATCAGCCATCTTGCTTTTTTGCCAAGTTATTCACGGCTCCTCTGTAGCCAAGCTCTTCATTAGCGCTGGAAGCACTATCCTGGTACAAAAGCACTGTGCAGACATTTTGTAAAGAATTCACTTTAAATGCAGCCTGAAAAGTTGCAGAACTTTGGGTACATATCCATAAATGCAAGCACAGACCTCACAGACAACTCCTAGGTCACTGTGCCAAAATAGACTTCTTCTATTCCATCTAGACCTCCCCTTCTAGTCTTCTTTAGTTCAATGAATTAATAATTATTAATTTCTCACAAAAATATTCTCTTTTATCAATGAAATACTATCAGTCTAGTAAAGGCAAGAATTGCATTTGTATTCAAGAGATGATTATAGGGTTTATTTATGCCTCTCATGTAGCATTACTACCATGAGCAATTTTGAGCAGCAAGTTTTCAGATTTCTTAATCTCCTTCCTCTCCCCCGAGCACTTATTTTGTTGTTGTTCTGGTTTTTTTTCTCCTTCTTTCAGCAACTTCCATCTTTTGAACTAATTTTAACATGAACAGTTTCCTATTAATTCTCTTCCCACTATTTTGAGTTCTATCCTGCCTGGAGTAGTCTTGCTGTCAAAATACCGACAAGCTGTCAAAATACTTCTTTTAGACTTCTTCCCTCCCTACTGCAGCATCATCCGGGATCCCCTGCATTCAAAGTCTACTTGTATGGGAACACTAAACTACATGAATCTGGACCACAGAATTAAGCAACAAGAGCTGTATTTTTAGTCATTTAGTTGTTCAGTACAAAACGCATATTATAATGACAAAATCAGTATAGTCTTACTGACTAAAAATGTCAGAGGTAATTATACAGCATAATTTTAATTATTCCATATCTTCCATGTAGCAAGAGTAGGGAAGCAATGATAATACTGAAATAACGCAGATAATTTATCTAATTGCAAATTGGCAAGTCTTCGAGCATGGCCAGTATTAAAATATTGTCACACATACAGCATTACAATACTGCATTCAGTATTACAAATATTTAATATTGCAATATTCACTTTGGAAAATGGCCATGTTCTGCATCTTAAAGTAACTTTTTTATGTGGGTATAATAACTTTTCAGCCTAGCATTACACATGTAGACCCCACAGATTAATGGCAGAATATTGTGATTCTTTAAATATTAATTGCACATGGTCTGTGCATATGACAGATTGTGTTCTACACTACATTTCTGAGGTCACTGACAATACTTTTGAAGGGTAAAATACAATGCTTAACAGGGGATAGAGAAAACCAAACTGGCCTTTAGTATTGCCCAAGTTATATTGATCAGCTATAGAATTAGATTCTACAAGGTAAAAAGAACGTCAGTAACCTGAAGAATAACAGTTGTCTGACAACTGGAATAGTTGCGAAGTAACAAGCATACTCCCAGTGTAAAATCTCCCTTATGAAAATCAAAATTTTGTGGGGAGTGTCTAAATGGGAAACCATATCTAAACACAAGCAGAGGTCAGCAAGGTCACTCGAGTTTACGATTTTGGTTTTGATTTTTTTTGCCCCTCTAACTTCTTAGCAAAATTCATCTGACAATCAATGCCTCAGCAGCTCAGCAGGACTCAGGAGCAGTCTTCAGCTGAAGGAGAAAAAGACACATGGCTATCTGATCGACACCTAATTTTTCCCTCATGCCATGGGCTTGGATTTGAAAAGGAGCAAATCAGGCCCTGTATCTCACCTGAGGACCAGTACACAGAGGTGCTAAATGACACACCACACCCCATACAGTTTCAGGCACACAGCTGGCACAACCCAGTGCCATGTAGGTTAAAAGTCTTCTGTATATAAATGCACTACCCAAGGAAAACCTTTCTGCACAAAATTTAATGCCTGCTTCTCATGATAAGGAAGTTGAGGATCTGTGACAGTACGTTGAAGAATGGATGTGTCCAGCCTTGTTCTATGCGGGAGGTCTGGACACCCAGACAGTCTTTTTTGTGTCTTCATTTGCCTGTGTACACTCAAAATAAACCAAAAGTATTTGTGGGCTTTCATTCTGGTTTTCGTTGTTGTTTTCTTTGTTTGTTTGTTTCTCATAACTGACACATTTCCTGTTATTTGAAATACAATGCCTGGAGTAAAGTTTAATAACTGTCTCAAGAGAGCTGTTCTTTTATTCAAAGGGAAGCCAAACAATGTTTGTTCAATTTTTAATAATAATCTCATTTAGATAATATAGCTACCAGAAAAAATGCTCTTAGGAATATGCAAGTGTCAGAAATTACTTACAAACTGGCAAAAACAACACACAGTCCCAATGTTCTGAAAAGAGAACACTGGCAATCAGAACCCTAAGACGTTCAAGATATAGCTTCACATTATGTTTCATGGGATTTGATTACCATCCACAGCAGTGGCTTTGTAACCTGTGAGGCTGAAAGCTAAATTAATGGAAATTCCCAGAGAAGCTTGGCAACTGTCATTTTTTTTTTTCTAAAAAATTAGGCATCTGTATGGACAGGGAAGTGTTCTAAATACAAATATGCATAAGGAGCACAGTGGGTGCTTACATTCTTTGAGAATTCTGTGGGCACGCCTCTATTGTACCCACTGAATTCTCATTGTATTGTATTGGGAAATTAGAAGCCCACGCTCTGATCACTTAGAGTAAGACTATATAGCAACACAGATGGTTCTGCAAAATTCACACTAAATTGTAAATGACTGGAACAGGTATTTGGGCACTAAATAATCTCTGCCAGTGAAACAAACAACATTTGAAGCAGTTTCCTTTCCTACTACTGTCCTCAAGTTCTCCAGAACAGCTATTTTGTATGTGCTTACAATGAGCATGGCATGAAGTCTGTGCATCAAGATAAGAACAGTTTTATTTTGCTTGCTTGTTTATTAATTTATCTTATTTCTGTTATAAAATCGGCAACTCAGTAACCATTGCTGGTGCCAGAAACAGTCTGACACAGCCCCTTTGATCACAACTGAAAAATTAAGTAAGCAACTGTTCAATGAAGCAAAAGGTTAGCAGTCCAGAACTAAATTTATGGGGTCTAATACTAAAAGGCACTGATCAATCCCCTTAGAGACACAGGGCAAGCTCATGGATAACAGTAGCAGGTCACAGAAACAACTCCTCGTAACCACTATGTACCATGATGGTACAAGATTGGGATATTGTACTTACTACTTGAATTCTTTTTTTTCTTCTTTTGTTTGTGTATTATCTGTCTGTGTGAAGCTTTGTGAGAGAGTTTTACATAGATACAATATGGAAAAATACCTAGAAATATTTTCAGAAATTATTTCGGAAAAAAGATGTATTTAAGTTTCTTTGTGTACTTTCCACACTCACTTTCCAAAAATATTTTAGGAAAAAGACCCCCTATGAATGTCCATTAAAAAACTGACTTTAAATAAACAAGGAAAGAATGTTAAGGAATTTTGAATTTATGAATACTTACACTAGGAAGTCATTTGTTAGAATAACCTTCATTAGCTAAAAAACATGTCAGACTTTTGAAAGAGAATTATCCCATCTGGAATTTTAAATATCAAATATTTGAAAAAAAAAAACTTTATGCACACTCTAGAGACTTTAGATTCTTTATGGAAGAAATTCAGCAACTAAATTGCTGAATTGAATAACTGAAGGAAACTGCAGTCCCATTTTGCGTGCTTGAGATACAGAAGAAATTTCTTTAAAAAGGATAGTTTGGCTGGATTCTGTAGACTTAATTACAAACATACACCAAACCAACCAAACATACACCAAACATTTCCCACCCATATCCTTAACATCAGAAATTAAAGTCTTTAATCACCATCTGTACACACCACATAAACCAGAGAATGAAGGCAGATAGGTGTCCCTGCTTCTGTTGTTTTCCACAAAAGGATTTCACAGCTATTACTATTCGCTCCCAGTTTTTCAGCTGTAAGCAAATCTTTATCCAATAATGACAAATCAGTAAGCCACTCAATTTTTATAATGTTTGTCTTCCATTTCACTGATTTTTTAACAATACACATAATGCAGGAATTTTTTTGCGTTTTTTCATTATTTTTTCCAACTATGTGAACTACATGATGATGTTTCTGTAATTACAACATACTGATCACTCTCATTTAAGTTACACACAAATTTTTTTTTAAATTACAAAAAAGAAACCCACTGCTTGTTTAAAATTCATAGTTACTTGGGTATTGAAAACTGCATTGCCTGTTTTAGCTTTAGAATGTCTAGTTTAGAGTCTGTCAAGGCTCACTCACGTTGTCTCTAAATTAAGAGACAACACAAGTAAGCTTTGCAAGACTCTAAACTCCCATCTTAACTATGTTACATATTCTACATACTATGTGCACTCATGGAACTTGGAAACCTATGTTTTCAAATATCAACCAACTTCCTAATTTGAGACAAGTAAATTTATGAGTTATTTATAGTATTGCAGCTGAAATGGAAAAGGGAAAATTCCAGCTTCCTCATGGTATGAAAAAGTGTCTCTGCTGAGAAGTTAACATAAATGGTTTTACATAAAGAAAAATAGTATTAGGTCAGAATGAGAGGCAACTAAGAGCATAACCTTTCCACATTCCCACATCCTGAGTTGAACAAACAACTTGATCTCTTTGCACCACAGTATCTAAAGCTTTATTTTGGCCCAATAAAATCACTGCAATGGGAATGCTTATTGTACAAGCAGATGATACAGTGGTAGATATACAGATGACACAGGCATACATATATGAATTACCAGCCTGAACCTATTCCTCCATAAAATAGTTTCTGAAGTCAAACGAGACATGTAAGAACCATAAAAGGTATCTGCGTAGCTCTCTTGATGATGTGATAACGATTATCACAATGCAGATTTTTCTGTGCCAGATTAAATATTCCAAACCTATTAGCCAAAACCCACAGATTTCAATGAAAATTCTGAGAATTCCAAAAGACACTGTGACCAAATAAGGAAAGCAATGAGAGACTGAACATCTGTGCAACTGAAGTCTAAAGCTTTTAATATTAAAACTCCAATAATTACAATTATACACATTTTTGGTTAAAATAATAAAAAAACATTTTAAAAACTCCACCAATGTACTGTGGTGAAAACGCAAACATTTTGATAGCTTTTCTACACAGTTCTCTTTCAAAATATTAATGGCCTGCAAAAAGGTCTTATTCTGTGCTGCACTGAAGGCAAAAAGAGTATATGTGCCAAAAATGCAGGGAAAGACTCCAGAACCTTTTGATGTCTAATGAGCCAAACGTTTTAGACATGATTCTGGGAAAAGTCCCAACAGTTTATTTAGGGCAGTACACTAACATCAAGTAAAGGCAATCAGATACCAGATGACTTCATTGTGTGGTTTGTTTCAGAAATATTACAACAACTTTTTAATTTAGCAAATTCTTATTGCCACCCTGCCTATTTCAGCAGGAACCTTCTCTCCTTCCCACAACTTTTCCTCTTCTTTTTTGTAATCACTCTTTGTTTGTATCAGTGGGTAATATGATGTAGGGGAAAAGTGGTGCCTGCACTTAATTTCATTCACTGATGTTAAAATGCACTAAGGGAAAATCTCCTATCTAGTAAAAGAAACTTAAAAATACCCTGACATTGATATAACAACGTGCAGATCGCAGCAAGTTAACAACCAAATGTCCAAGGAGTACAGGGATTGTTACTCCTACTGTACAAAGGAATAAAGCTGAAATGTAGCAGGGAAAAGAGCATTAGGAAGCTGACTCCCGTGCATCTTCTGAGCATACTGCCCATCACCTCCAATTTAATGAGAAAATTTGGAGAAGAGTTGATAATTCAAATACATGTGCGAGCCAAAACACACGAAAACACTCACTTTTCATCAGCTGAACTAAGTTACCAACACTCAGTTACGTGTCACTCACTGACATAGGACAGGAATTCACAAAATGACCATGAAACGATACAGCAATCTTAAATAACACATTATAAAAAAAATCACAGGGGCTGATGTACATTGAAAGGTATTGGGGAATTGACTTTTCTTTGTGGAGAACTAGCAGCAAAGATAGCTTTCTTACCAAGTGCAGTTCAGGCATACAAGTGAATACAGAACATGTAAGCAGTGTAAAGTATTCATTGAAATAAAACACCCACAGAAAGTTTAGAAATAAAGGCAAGGGCAAAGAGGCAGCAGAAGGATTAATAAACTATTACTACAAAACCCTACAGAAAATTCGTGTTTTCCGGACTGGAGGTTCTTACAAACGCTACTGAACAGAAACTTTTATTATCCAAATACTTCAGGCTGCTGGAGACATCATGATGTCAATATTTCATGTAGTGACACCAGAATTTGGGACATTAAATATGCCTGATTCGGTCAGAATGTCTGTATTTTTACTGTTATATGTCTGATTGCGTTTTGACTATTTAGCTGTATTTCCCCAAGAGGAAACCAACATCACAAAATATCTTTTGAAAAGTAACAAAGTGCAGAGCTAGCTGGGTATGCAGTTAATTAAATGTCTTGTGATTTAGCTAGTAAATGTTGCCAACATACAGAAAGAGATGCTATCTGTTAGACCATGTATCATCATAGCTGGAGAGAGACAACTAGGATACAGTTTCCAATAGGTCCATCACAAGAGCACATCCGGGGTAAGAGAAGAAACAGAGGTAACTGCTGCTAAGCTAGAGACAAGATCAAAAGAAACAGACGAAAGGCCTAGCAGGACACATTTCACAAAAGGTTTACACACAACGAAGTAATTACTACATGGTTAAGAACAGACCTATTGCCTGAAATTGTAGGTAAAGTGAGTTGAGGAAGGAGAAATCAGAGAATAGTTACAGGCTTGCACTGCCAGGGTACTGAAGGAGTGGGGGCACCACAAAATACAGGGCCAGGTTTGCATATATTACCTCAGCGTTATCACAGCTATGCATACTCTGAACAACAGTCTTAAGCAATGGAAAGCAGACTTTTCCCCCAAATATTACCTAAGTAACAGCAGACAAGTGATGTCTAAACACAGGCTGTGTTGCACATGCTGTAAATGCTTAATAAGAAGGAGGTTTATGACTGGCAGAGGAAGAATCCTTGGGTTCAAGTTTATTTCAAACCTCAAGAAAGTACAATGTCAGAAACAGCTGGAAACATCCAAATAACAGCAGAAAAGACAGGAAGATTGCTGAAGGGAAAGGTCCTAAAATAGTGAGACTCACTGAAACAACTTGGTAATGCAAGGAAATGTGTTTGTAGAGATATTTAGAGCTAAGTAAGAGAAAATGTAAGGAATATGCAAGCAGAATTCTATACTGCATCTCTCACTCCTGCATGCAGACATTGTTCTGAGTATTAAAAAAAAAAAGGGGGGGCAAACAACAGTAACAAGAAGAAGAAGAATAATAATACAAATTAATTTCTAGGAGCCAGGCCTTATTTCTTTCAGAAGCAGAATTTTAAACAAAAAAATCCCCCATCTTCAGTTACCTGTGATGAAGTCAGCCATACAGCTCGAATGATCAGTGTATCTTTGGATACTCTCTGTCTTTGTCTTCCAATTAGCAAAATGAAAAAAGATTGAGTGACTTTACTCAGAAGTCAGACAGGAGGATCAAGTTTAGTTTACACAAAAGAATAAATTATTAAATTTACCACTTAATATTTTAGGAGAAATCACAACAAATCCCCTTGAAATTCTGTGAAATATCTTTATTGTACACGTGCGACAAACTGAGGGACAGAAGTAACATACTTTGAGATGAAAATAAACCTCATTCAGTAATACTTGCTCTACTGTCTCCAGTGAAATCAAGGGGGACAGTTTGAAGAACAATCTGCTACACAGGATGGCTGATAAACCAAAGTGTGTTAACTTGATTATGTTCAACAGTGATCAACCTTGGTGATGTGGTAGGACAAGAAGTGACTGAGGTCCTAACCCTGCTGCCCTTCTGCTGAACCACTGCCCACAGCTAGGCCAGCTACTAGTGACAGAACTGTTCCACGCTGCAGAAGCTACTGCTGATCCATGCCACTTAGCACAACACCTGTACCAAGCCTGAGTTTGTGAACTTCTGATACATACATACATACTTGTGGATACATACACCGTACATAACTGGGAACTAAGACGCTTTGCCTTGTTATAAAGCATGGAAAAAAAAATTGCGGTAACAAAACACTCCAAACAAAACAAGCCATCCTTTATCTAGCTTCAGTTTTTGGGACTTTGATAATCCTTTATCATCCTGCTTTAATGTCTGGCATTTGAAGCTGTATATTTAGAAGACACCCTCATCATTACATTAAAAGTGAATTATGACTTTTTATTTTGACACAGATGTCTTAATTATTATTTTTAAAAACATTAATACAACTCACCCATTCATGCAAATTATCAGCTGGAGAAAATTATCACAATTTCAGCATTTTCAACAGAATAGTGATGATTAAGACAAGTCGAAATTGCAGACAATTGTATTTACTGCTGCATGGTATGGCAACTAAGGCCTATATATGTTAAGGAATAAAGACACCATAATACTCACCCTTACAAACTCACAGAGGTTTCAAAGACGTTATCAAGGGTCATTAATGTTCTTAGTTTTTACTCATGTCACTGTTCAATTTTGGACTACACATTATTTAGTAAAAGGGGGAAGTAAGGTGAAGATCAAGGGACAATGAGAGAGAGCATGGTTCTTTAGCACTGTCACCAAGTCTCTTTAGGAGGAAGATCCTACTTCAGTTCCAGACTCAATAGCTATTTTATCCAGTTAGTTTCCAATCTGGAAAATAGATCCAAGATTTGAGTATGGAATTTGGATGTTCAGACTTGCTCTCTGGGGCTAAAGGATCATGCTTGCCCTACTTCTGACCCAGTGAATCTTTAAAAGTATTATAAATGAGGAGCATCAACAACTAAGATGAAACCCTAACATCTCCACTCCCTTCTTGCTACAAATTGCCCTCATTTCAGTACTCTTCTGAGGGGGAACATGAACACAGTTACTAAGGTCCTGTGGAAATACTCTTAACTCTGCCCTAATGTATATAGGCCCATTCATCTCCCTCTCCACTTGCAGTCAGTATATAGCTTGCTCTCTTAGGTATATTTTTATGCATTTATGTATTTGATCCTCAAAAGAGAACAGTGCAGAGGAACTCTCTGTACTGTATGGACTATGCTGAGGGATACAAACAAAGGTAGGAGAAAATAGGAACTTTTAATTTCTGCAGAAGCTAAATGTGAAAAGAAAACGGGCTCACAGAGCTTAAGGATTCTGCAGCCAAAAAGAGGCTTCTGGAGTCGTAATTTTGTAGTTGACCACCGATCATAGGTGCCAAACTGAATTATAATGATTTGGTGGATAATACTCTAAGGTTTTATGGCATCAGAAAAATATTGGTGTACTTGCATCAGCACAAACTTTCCTTCAAAATCAGTGAGGCACTACAGTGAAATCTACAGTAAATTCTTTTAATATATTTAGCTTCTATGGAGGCAATATGAGCTGTGTAAACCCACCAAAGAGCTATGTATGTCCAGGATAACCACTGAGTAATTTTGCAGACACATCCTCAACGATGAAAACATTAAAGAAACTAACTTAATTTCACTAGAAAGCCTGAACTGCAAGCATGACCTTTGGAGACTCAGGTGTTTAGGGAACATGACCATAAAAGCTGTGACTAGTGAAAAGTCATATTTTTAACAGCTAGAGCTATAGAGGAGGAATAATCCATGTACAAGGAGAAAAGCTGACATCTGGAGATTGAAGAGGAAAAAGTAACTGAAAATGGAGAAGAACATAGAAACATCAGATGAAAGCAAGAGACTAGTAAAAAAGAAATACAGGTAAAAGTAGAACAAAACTGGAACAGATGGCTGCTTTATCAGAGGTTGGCAAGAAAACCCTAATTTATCCTTTTCACCTTCCTCCCACAAAGTTAGGGTTGGGAAAGAGTCCTCAGACACACAAGTTAATGAGTGCCAGAACAGTATTATTCTCAGAAGAATCACAGAAGAGAGTGAAAATGGGGAACAAACACCTCCTGCTCAACTTCAGGCTATGCCTTCCAAGCGTACACTTCAGAAACTTTTAACACATCTACTCCTCTTAACTTTTTCTGGTTAGAGCGGGTACCACAAAATCATTGTGAAATGGTAAGTGATAAGCCTACCAATGACACTTACTCGTTGTTACCAGAGTGACCCTGTTTTGAATTTGAAATTCTGAAAAACATTAAGTGAATATTTCTTACAGACAGTAGACTCACAGAATTACCTCCCTATCTTCTAGCTTGTTCTTTGTGTTTTGTTGAGCAGGTGAATATAATGTTTCTCAGTCCAGTTACCTTCTGTATGAACCCTAATTTTGCTACTTCAACTTGAGAAATGCTTGCCTGATCTACTCACATAAAAATATATTAAAAAAAGGAGCAGAATTTGTACCATGCAGCTACATGAAGGTCAGCATTAAAATAATACATACATCTTTTAGTTAGGGTTCTGACAGACACTCCCTGTTTGGCTTTAGTTGGTCAATCTGTCTGTCAATCACAGTTTATTCTAAAAGTGCCCCATAACTCTCCTACCAAGCCCTACTCAGTTTGCAAATTTAAGAGAATCTAAGATATTATATAGCAGTGTGATCACCAATAATATTTGTAAACTGCATCTACACTGTCCTGAGAGAACACAGCTGGGAAACTTCCTCTGGGCAAAATTTGTTGCGCACACTATCTTTGCCTTGGGCCATACTTCAAAGCATCACTTCCTCAGCATCCCTAAACCTGTCAAAATGCTTACCACAGACAGCAGCTCCATAGATACATCCCACAGTGATGCCCAGAAATATGTCTGTTTCCACCAGCCAGTCTTTCCTGGCCTATCTACAGCTGGCTTCTTGCAAAGCTAAACCCAGCTTCCAAATGAGGATCATTCAGAGAGACTTCAGCTAGGGACTAAAGTATGTCATGAGGAGAAGGCTGAAACCTGGGCAAGGGCGAGCATAACACTGACTGCAAATGATTTCCTCTCTCCAAGATAATTACCATAGGCCAAAAAATCAAGTCAGCACTATCCATTTGATGATCTTCACATCGCAATTGCTAGGAGACATACACCATTAAGATATCAAGCCATTTCTACAAAGAATATAGCAACAACTTTTTAGGGAAGTTCTTAACCTAAGAGATGGAAAGACACTGGATACCCTCAAAAAAGTTATTGACTGTTCAGAGATAGAGATGATACACAGACTATTTAACTTAAAAGGTAAGGAGAGAAAGTGACTTCACAATGCATTTTGAAGACTTGTTCCTCTCAGGTTCTCTCAGAGCACATCACAGAATATGAACAACGGGCTGAACAGATACATCAAAAAATTCTGTGAGTCATTTGTAGCTACAGCACCAGCACCTGATCTAACCCCACTCTTGACCTTCTCCACCCTGCTCTCTCTCCTGTTTCCCTCCACCGTTTCAGAATAAGTAAACAGCCAATCTACAAGACTTTATGGGTCTGACCATTATAAGCGCCTCTCCCTGCCTAGTACATGTTAAGTTCACCATAATTTGGCCTGCCATGATAGAAGAAAAAAGATGTCTAGCCCTTCCTCCTGTCTGTGTATAAACAGAAGGAAGACGGTATTTGGCATGGTTCTATTCCAGACAAGATCTTCCTAAGATATGATCACCACAACCTCTAAAAATATTTCCCTAGTACAACTAGTCTGGTGTTGACCTGGACAATAAACATGCAGGCTGGGAACACGGCAATAACCCTGAAGTCATCAGGAGAGTTAGCATGTAATGCTTTTTTGGCAGAGAACTGTCCTGGTGGCTTTTTTCACCTGTCCAGTGTTTTTTTCATCCAGACTCAGTGTCTGGGAAAGAAACCATTATATTTAAACTAGAGTGAGATCTCCTTCTTTGATGATAATGGTGTTTTTTTCAATATTAACTGTTATGGAGACAGAGGTACAATTAATTAGACAGTCTTCTTGAAGAAGACGATAGTGGAAGATGTTTATTTTGCTGCTGTCCATTTTTTGCTACCGTCCATTTTTCACCTTTTGCTCCTGGTGGCTTCAGTCTCATTTCTCAAGTGCTGAATATCATAGCATTACATAATGTGCCACGAATATATTCCTTATCCAATACTTCGAGCAGCTTTCAGAAAAAAAACCTTAAACAGCAAAAACAAAACAGATGTTTAAGGAAAAGCAGGTTTTTTTAGCTTTTTCTTTTTTGAGGATGAGACGAGTTGTAGTGCTTCTTTATCTACAGCCTGAACAAGGAGAAACAACGTAATTGATCCCTGTCAATAATAAGTTTTACTGGCCCTTGTTGAGTGTTAAGTGAATATATTATATTAGAATCCCTCTCCCTTGATTTAATGTCCTGATAATTTGTCTTAATACCCCATATTGCTCTATGACAAACCCCTTTGGTTCTTCTGCGTTATGCTGACATTCAAAGTTATGTGAAGTTCACATGAGGCAGGGGCAAGAAGACAATGAAGGAACCTCCTAACGGATGGACAATGGCATTAAATGAGACAGCAAAGACAATACTGTAAGATGTACTGCTCTCTATACACTCTCTATTATC
>VZRS01014758.1:7007-76100 GCA_013398055.1 Ifrita kowaldi | reverse complement strand
GGGAAGGGAAGGGAAATTTCCATCATAAACCCAGAAACAGCCTCAGTCACCATTTTCACAACTTTCAGGTGAGATGCGAGGAGCAAGCCCCTGACATTATTTTCCCCAGGGCATCAGGTGCATTCCTCCCCAGCTCTGCTGTAGGAAACCAACCAGATCCCAGCAGCACAGCAGGAGGGGGTTCATAGACCCCACTTCTCTCTCATCTCCTCTCCAAGGCAGTCCAGCCTCCTCTGCTCTTAAGCAGTGATTCCTCTGCTCCCTCACTGGCAGCTGCCTGCCTGGCAGCCTGAAGTGGGAAGGCCAAACTGATGTTGAGGTCAGGCAAAGCAGAAAACAGAGAATTCTGCCTCCCTGCCTGCAAGGTTTCTCTCAAGAGTCAGGCAGCCAGAGAGCCAGAACCTTCCATTCAATTCTACCAAAAGGGATATGTTAGAAAATTCCTTCCCATGCACAAGACATAATTTTTTTCTTTTTTCTACGTTATAAATCCTATGAAGTAGGTTTTATTTTTTTCTCTTCACGAGATCCACAATACCAAGAATACCACCATCACCAAGAAAAAATTATTAATGAGGTATTTTCTTTCCCTACAGCAGAAAAATAATTAATTCTTTCTGGCCCAATCAGTAGGAAAATGTCATTCAGTGTAAATAAGGTTGTCATTACTGCTTACTAAGGGATAGAATTTCTTTAGACACAAATATATTTAGTCTGTGAAAAGTTCATGAAAATTGAAATGTGATTCCATCAAACAGAAGAAGAGATATATTTTCATAGCATTTTCCAGGACACCTAATTCTTATGCATGTCCTTCTCTGACAGATAGCTCTTTAATAATGACACCCTATTACCTGTGTACATTGCTCTAGGTTTGGGGGTTTTTTTTCTCTTTTGCCTACCCCACTCATTAATAAATGTCTTATTACTTTTAGTTAGCATGCCAGTGTCAGCACAGCCAGGGAAAAGAAGCTGGATTGCCATCTGTGTGCTGTACTTACAGAGGAATCATTAACTAATTTCCAGCTGCAAATTTCTACCTACCAATAATGTTCCAGCCACAAGGAAATAAGATTGAATTTATGATTCCAGCCTGAAACTCTGACAATAACAATGGTAAAACAAAATAACATTTTTGATACCAAGGAGTTCTGATGTAGTCTTTGAAATACAAAAGAATTTTTCTTATTTAGGCTCTTTCAGGGTAGAGCTGATGGTTAAGCACAAAATGGAGAATTTGCTGGGCTTTCCCACTCTGGTCTTCCAGGTAAAAAAAAAAAAAAAAAGCTGCTATATCATGAGTACTTACTTCTCTGCAACAGGATATTAACTGTCAGCCAAGCAGCCCATCAGATAGCTTGGCTTGCCGTCTCTGGGCCAGGAATTAAGATTCCTATGGCCCTTAGTCAGCATTGCTACCAGGGAAGGCAGAGAGAGCCCTCCCCATTGCCAAGACAGTAGCAGTGCTGGTGAGCTCGTCCCTGACAGAAGTCACTCTTTGCATATCTTCCACTCATCAGTCTGGGAATTAAGAGATAAGGAGCATTTCCGTACATAAATAACCTCTGAGCTGTCTTTGAAAATAGAGCTCTGCGTTTTTCAGCTTACCACTGGCGATGGCATTCCTGCTTATGCAAGACTTGTTCATCACAGCCCTGACTCAACCTTGCAAGAAGAATGAAGGCCACCCCCGACCCCTGTGCTGCCAGGGTGACTGGATCCCCAGGGCAGAAACCTACCCTGCTCCTCCCTCTCCCAGCAAAATGCAGAAAAGTCTGAATTTTCTGCCTTCCCCAGGGGGCTGGGGCTGCTCCCTAAGGAAGGGTAATTCCACCTGTGGGATCAGTTCCAGATCTGCCCATGCTGGCTGAAAAAATCTCCATTCTCATCTGGCATGTCACAGTTCCCCCTGTCCTGTGAGCATTTCCTTCTTCCATCAGCTGACTGCAGACATCCTCGTCTGCTCCAGCTTGAAAAACACCTGCTATTTAAGCTGCCTGCACCACCCTCACTCAGGAAGTTCCTACACTGATGGTTTGGCCAGCAGATCATATGGGGCTGTCACCAAAGTGAGCAGGACAAAGAAATGGCAGCCTGCTGTCCCCTTGCAGCTGCCTGCATCTGTGATGTTCCCCCCGGGATGCTGGGGGAGCCCCGGGGTGCTCTGTGGAGTCAAGAGGGGATGGCTGGAGGGAGAAGGCATTGTCTGCTGCAAATTTGAGTTTGCAGTGGTCACACTGTGGCAGCAAGATGCAGACCCATGCTGGAACTGTAAGGAGACTTCTTGGCACAGAGGGTGCCAAACCTCTTTCCATAGCCCTCCCATAAACCCTCTCTCCTTCCCCTGGTGCACATCCCCAGATTCCTTTTCTGGATGTAGAGAGGCAAAAGCAAAGGAAGGATTCCAGCATATTTTGTTTCAGTTAGCATGTGGAAAAATGCAGTGTACTTAGAGCACCATTCCACCTCCTCCTTATCACAGCCCTGTGGCACTTGCACAGACAACCTGCAAGAGAGACCAGAGAAAAGGACCTAATCTGCAATTCTGCAAACTGGATGAGGACAATGGCCAGAGAGACACAGATATCTTATCTCTCTCTGATTTCCCCCTGGCTGTTTCCGGGATGTCGCTCACAGAGTAGCTGTTACCCCCAAAATTGCTGGAGGTCATATTCTGATCTCTGTTGTTTCCCATCTACACCCAGCTCAGCTGGCTGTGAGGCAGATGGTCCCACACTGTGATGAGAGCAGCACAACAAATCCCCTCACACCCCTGGCCAGGTCACACAGTCCTTTCCACTACTTTGCGCACACAATTTCCTCCATATAAACCATTTTTGTTAAATCTCTGGACAGATGTAATAATTTCTCTTGGTTTTTTTCCCTGCTCTGCACTCTGGGCAAACGTGGGCTCTTCAGTTGCATCACACCTGCCAGGCATTCCACTAACTCACACTGTCCAAGGATTTTCCTCTCATTGCTGTGGCCTTCATTCCCCGAGACATACAGGGCTTGCCATGCCACCATAGGCCTTACCTTGTGTAAAGCAGATGTGGACAAATGAAATGCTTTCTCTGCTTTTTCTCAGTCCCTTCTCAAGCCTCACTGAGCTACTCCAGGGCATTGGTTTTCTGTCCTCTCCTCTTCCCAGTCCGTTCTGAAAGGTCATCTCTGTTTAGAAACGCCAGCATACATAAAAGAACCATAGAAACTGCTCAAAACACCCACATAAATTAAAAACTAGAGCTGATCTGAGGGCAGTATATTGGGCCAAAGACAGATATTTGACCTTAAACACTATAGAAATCTTATAAAATATACTCATGTGTCAGGGTACACTATGTGGTGATAGAGAGATAGGCCCTGAAGGCCAGAGAGAGAGCCTCTTTCCTGGGCCTGGAGGTGACCCTGGGACTGTATCCAGGTCACCGGGCATGGGCAGAGAGAGGATTGTGAGTTTGTGGACAGGGTTGGACCTGTGAGAGGTGATGACTGTAGTTTGTGACCTTATAGGGTATTGTTTACCTGTTACCATAATAGGTAATATCTGTGCACTACCCCAGGTGATTGGGGGACACTGTGGTGAACAGCTTTCCTGTTTATATGATGTTATATCCTGGGTGTGCTGGTATTTAAGGGAATTCTGGCTGCGTAATAAACGACTTTGCATCTCCCTCTTGTGTGTGGAGTCCATGCCCATGCATGAACACTGCACTCATGTTCAAAGAAATCTCAAGAAAATTTCTTACATAGGAAAATATCAACCCTCCTGCGCTCCTGTGCTACTCCCAAAGATAATTTTTTCCTGACCTAAAGAGGGTACTTTTTCCTCCCTGCCTCACCCTCACTCAGCCATGTTTTCCCATGCCCTCTGCTATTCTTTGGGGAAGAAGATAGAGCAGCACTCTAAACCAGGTTTATCCTGTTCGATTTTCATGTTCTAAGAGAGATACCTCAGTGAGGAGTAAGAGACAGAGTTCCCACTGGAGGATGGTTTAGATCTTAATTTTATTGACTTGACTCTTTCAATCCATGGCAATGGAAGGATCAGAAGATAAACTACCACCTCAGTGGATATTTTGTTTTCATGGCTGAGGGCACTCTGAGACCATGATGAATGATTTTGAATTTCTGTTCCAGCTTTTGATTTTGCTGAGCACTGGCAATTTCCAGTTCTATTCCAAACTAAAAATTATATAAATTACCATTATCTTATTATCTGTAAAGCAGGCAAAGTTCAGGGTGCAAAACACAGAAGCATTTATAATCTGAATATAGACTCCACTTCTACCACTTGAAGGTAGAATGAATACTTCTCTACCTCTCCCACCCAATTCTTTAGAATCCCATGGCTTCAGTGAGTACTTCCAGCACAAACTGAGGTAAAGTTTAAGGCAGTATTGTTAAAAAGAAGAACAAAAAAAATAGTGCTCCTAAAGTACTCCAGTAAGGCATTCCCTTTCTTTCATGCAACACTCCTTGTCACAGATTTTGTTCTCCATATTTTCCATCCCACGGAACCCAGCATTCCCAGCATAGCTGAGGAACTGGACTTGGCCATGCAGGCAAAGCTATAACTATAACTATGGTGTGTTCCCAGCTAAGAACAGAAACAACACTTAGGCTTTAAAGTAATCTTGTCAGAGAGGCAGATCAAATAATGATGGCTAACACAGCAACATCTCTGCCCACAAGAGACACAACACACAGCAAGTGTTTGTGAAAAGATCTCCCACTGACTCCCAGAGATATGCATCATCACAGCCAGAGCATGGGTGGGGTGAGAAGGACAAGCCGCATGAGGGTAAATATGTACAAACGTGCTATCTATCTCTTACTACCACCAACAGCCAGGATAAAAGAGCTGGAATCACGGAGGAGGAGGAGGAGGAGGCCAAAAAAGCCTGGTGAGAAGGATAGAGAATTAGGGAGACAGCCAAGATGACTGGTAGATGCTTTTCACTGTTGTTCTGGACATTTTTGGCTGTAACCAAACAGTCTCCAAACTGCACTGGGACTTTCTGTTCTTTCACAGTCCCTGAAGGATTTTGACAGGAGGGCTTTCCCTGAATTTTCCATCCTTCAAATCACACCGGGAGCACAAGTGGGCACACACACATCTCCGTCGCTCCCCAGTTTGGAAAGAATAAACATTTCAAAACCACAGGCAGAGTGGGAAAGATACCAGAGGTCAATCAGCCAGGGAAACAGGTTGCAATGGAAAGATTAACTCATGAGTGGTGTGACACAGTGAAGGATCTTCATAACTTCCCCAGAAAGAATTTCATCACCTTCAACTGCAAAATATTAATGACACCACCATTCATTTTCCCACCAATGTACACTGTTCCAATTTTCTTGGGTCATTTTTCTCTATAGCCACCAATAAAAAGGCCCTGAAGGAGGCCATCTTCAGCAAATGGGTACCTTAAGACAGGATCTCACTGTGGACTTCTTCAGAAGGCCTGGTTTTAGCTCTGCTCCTAATGAATCACCGGGAGTCACTGTCAGCAAATTTGATAGTGGAGTTCAGCCAACACTGAGCGCTTTGGAAAATCCCAGCCCAAAACGCTCTCAGGTGTAAGGGATGGGCTGAGAGCAGATCAGGTGGCTCCCCCTGAAAAACCATCTTCAGCCATGACATTGGGAGATATAACTGACTTCTCTGCTTTGCGAACTCAGGTCATTTGTCATATTTTTCACATACTTGTGAATATCAGTTGCACCCACATGCCATGACCATATTCACTGCATGGAATCAAAAGAGACATCAAAACAAAAATTGGAGGTTTCTGCTGTAGATTATGATTGAGAAAGTTTTGACAGTTTTTATGCTGACAAATATGGCATTCCACATCCAAAATCCTGAAAGTTCTCAGGGCCAAGAAATCTCCATGGAGAAGAAAACTAAGGACTTTTTGTTATTTTTATCCATTTCTAAAGAGGGATTCAGCATCCTTAATTTAGGTCCCCACTTGAAAACAAAATTCCTGATTCAAGTGGTTTCACAAACACATTCGCATAAGAAGCCCAGGGGAAAAAAAAAAGTAATGCAGACCCGCACTGGAAGCAGGAGATGGCCATTCCACGCCTTTGTTTTGCAATCTTTACTTGTGGCTAAAAGCAAAGCCAATTAAAGTAAACAGGAATCTGGAATCTATTGTTGACACCAAGGCCTTGGAACAAGAATTTCAGCCAAAACTTTATACTGAATCAACATCTCAAGGCCTGTTTCAGTGGAAATTAAAAAAATAATAAATAAATAAATATTTTTTTAAAATTAAGGGGGGAAAAAGAAAAAAAGATTTAAAAAAGAGGAGGATTCTTAACTTGCATGGCCAACCAGATTCAGTAAAGCAAACATGAAAATGTGGCTCAAGTCACTCTTGGAAACAAATTCTGGAAAAAAAGTTTCTCCATCTGTGTCTGGACTGGATTGTCACAAGCCCTTCTCATAATCAAACTCTTGGTGGAGGCTTCCAATACAAGCTAGAGTTCTCCATTTGAATCTACTTCTACTTCTGAACTGATCAACATTAGGGCATTTTCAGATCAATTCTAACAAGTAATTCATGTCCATGCTTTAATCTGTTCCTTCTAACTTTAATCTAGTTTAAAACAAAGTTACTATGCCTATGTGGATTTTTGTTTGAATTAACTAACTCGAGTAAGTCAATACAAGAGCAAGAAGCACTTCATGTAATCCTACCTCTGCTTTATCAAAGTATTTACATATGCTCCTGTCTTAAAGCTCAACTATAAGTGTATTTTGGTGCTTTCAGGAACTGAGACATACGGTTTTAATGACATGAAATCAGAGACTTCTTCCTATCTGAAATAGCACCTCTACCTTCCCCTGAGCATTAGAGTTTAAACAGTAAATGACTTTGATCTCAGCTACCCTTTATTTTGGTTGTGGAGTTGCAAAATGAAAACCCACATGACAAGGCTATGCCAAACAAATTAACACACCTCTCTGCCCATCTCTGCCAAACCCCCAGCCTGTGAATATGAGACAGAGATTTAGAGTAGTCTAAGTTCTACTGAAAGTTAAAATACACTAAATGGAATAGAATATCACGCACTTAGGCCGTTTTTTAGTGTTTTGGTCCTTTACAAGGACATGCAGGGAGAAGAGGATGTGGGAGATATCTGAGACTGTTTTCCAAAAGGAGAATTGGTGGAAAAGATCTGATGTTCTTTTCACATCCAGTGCTACCCAAAATAAAATAGAGCATAGTCTCATGTTCAGAAGGAGTAAAAAAGTCAACTATGAAGGTAAAACACATAGAAATTATGTGTGAAATTGTGTTGAGGAGATCTTCCTCTGACTCGGCTTCTTATCAAGTTCCCTTCATTGTAGCAAACTGGAGCATGACATGCTCCACTCCTGGGTGTCCAACCCTGATGCACAGCCTGGAATTTCAAGTACAAGTTTTGCTAAGTATGTCAGGCATCTGGTGGATATTAACTATCCTGCACACAAGCTGGAAGGTGGGTTGGAGTTTGGTCTTCAACACAGTGTGCTCCATGCCGCTGGAGCGATTTTCTGTTGACTGTGTACAATGAACAGGACTGCCTCAACCACATCCATGGCCTTCTCTCACTCCCATCATCTCCCTCTGACTGACAGTGGATCTCACGTTGACACAGTGCTGAAAAAAATTGAGGCTTTAGGGGTTTTTATTAGGGGTTTTTTGTTTGTTTGTTTGTTTTCCTTTTTTGGCCAACTGAGTTTATGGCCAGATAAGTTCCCTGATCTGTATCACCATGCCGACCCATGAACACTAGTGTAAGCACAAAGGGAATGAGTGGCTCTGGATAAAAGGGAACTCAAAGGACCCTTCCAGTAACTCTTTCCAGCAGATTTTTCAAGAGCTATGCCAGATTAAAGCAATGACTTAATCATAGCATTAAACAGTCAGCCTTTACTCAGGCAAATTTTCCATTATCAAAGGACCGTTTATGTTAGTGGGAAAAATCCCTATTCTCAAAGGACTCTGGAAGTGCAGTGACAAGAGCAGTGCAAGTATTTATAAGAGTTATCCCAGAATTTGGTTTGTACTGAAAAATATGATAAAATTCATCTTGATTTAGGTTTAAAGGCCCCAGAGCTTTCACCTGTGTCCCTGTTTTGGGCACCATTCTTACAGCAAGAAATCTATCTTTCCCAGAAGGTTTTCCCAGGGCTGCTATGTACTGGGCCCTCATGGAGAAAAGAATCAGACCCAGAAAAATCTGTCACATGCTGCCGAACATCTGAGCTTCACCCTCGAAAAGGCTCCGAGCCCATCAAACACAAGGCCAACAGAAATGGGAAAGTGGCTTTTCATTACACGCCCAATGAAGGCTTTTGTGCCATCCCTGACAAGCTCTGTGTGTGTAATCCCAGGGCAAGCGTGTGTCATGGGACAAGAGGCTGTTTATGCCCCAGGACCATACGCGCTGAACTCAACCAAGGGGAAACTTCCCCACAACAGAGGCAGCTTTTTTGTGGAAACAACAAAACAAAAGGGAGTGCTGGGACTGGCTACCCCCTCAATTGGAGGAGTGGAGGGTGTTGTTTCCAGCAATCCACCTTCGTGTTCATATCTGTCTCATTTGCATGCGTTTGTTTAAGCTTTTTAATTAGCAGAAGGCCAGATCCTGATTACATACACACGCGGGTACTACTCAATTGATCCCGACGCTGGCCCATCTTGCTGACCTTACAAACCATCTACCAACACCTTTCATTCAGCCCAGAGACAGAAGACACGTATCAGGCACATCAGAGAGTGAAGGGAGGGAGAGCAGCAGGAGTGGTTCGCCGAGGAGATAACAACAGCTCTCCTCCGTCTCTCTGCACCACTGTGGGATGGGATGGGGCTGGGCATGACCTGGCAAGTCCTGCTGATTTGCTTCATCCCACAGATTACCCAGCAGCCCAGCATCGGTGCAGTCCCACTGCCGATCACATGATATCACCCAGCATAAATGCACTTAAATTGCTCAAGAGCCGTACGCAGCCCAAGAGCCCCCATGGGTATAAAGTATCTCGCTTTCCCATACTGCAAGATCAGAATCAGGCGCAGTATTGGGTTAGGGAGCGGCAATAGTTGTTCCATAATTAGCTTTGAAACCGGGTTCTCATTAGACCTTGCTTTTCATAAACACCCTTCCCTCCACACATGCCTAATTTCCTACTACTCATCAGGGAGGTTAATAGGGACTGAAGTCAGTTGTAAAACTCCCATGGGTTCCACTAATGTAGATTCACACCCACATAAGGAAGGGCAGTGAACTAGGTGCATCTCTTTAACTATCTTTTTTTCCTAGATATGTGCTCAGCACCTTGCAGTGTGAAGAGCAAGCTGGGCTGCTGCTGCCAATGAATGTTAAATACGTGTCACAGTGACACTCTGAAAGGGCAGGATATTATATCACCCTCCACATTGTGCAGAGTGTTTGCTCAGTGTCAACTCTATTCAAAAATACTGTCACATCTCTCTTGGATTTTTTTTTATTGTCGCTCAGTGCTGTTGTTCCTGGGGCGTATGCATGCTCCCTTATTTATTCATGGTGCCCTGTATCTGCAGAACAATAAATGTGGGCAGGTGTCTTGTCCCATATAGAACAGAACTCTTCTTACGTGTCAGGATCAGGCCCATCTTATCTTGCTCTGAAATGGGAGTTTTGCCAAAGCAAAGAGACGGGGAAGGACAGATGCAGCTAAAGCAGAGATGAGAAAGTGGGAGAAATGGGGGTAAGACACAGACTGGAGCTCCTCTCCAGGGAGACAACTCCAGGTCTAGCTCCTTTTGGGATGCAGGATTCATGTCACCATTGAAGAAAGGATGGGCACTTCATTTGCCACCCTGAGTATCAGAACTGGATGGATCTTAGCCCCATGTTGCAATAGGATGTTCTTCTCCATGAGGTGCCTGTTCCTCCCATCTGCCTGGGGAATGTCCTATAATCCATCTGGTTTACCCCAGGTGTCTAAAATCGACCTGCTCTACATTAGGCAAGCTGCATCCCACTGCTGGTGCCTGCCCAGTGGCAGGGTGCTACCCACAGGCAGGGAGGAGCAGGAGTCAAGGAGATCACAGTTATGCTCCCAGTGCCTCTCCCCCTCCACCCTAGCCAGCAAATCCACACCCTGCTCACCAAGGGGATTATATTTTTGAGCCTCTTGAAAATTAATTAACCTTCCACAAACTGAGCAAGTTTTACCTGAGGGATGG
The DNA here is from genome assembly GCA_013398055.1 of Ifrita kowaldi. NCBI lineage: Eukaryota > Metazoa > Chordata > Aves > Passeriformes > Cinclosomatidae > Ifrita > Ifrita kowaldi. The sequence continues at coordinate 65,874 of VZRS01014758.1, read as the reverse complement.
CTTCTTAGCTGATTTCCAGCCTAAGAACCAGTGGAGGGGGTCAACAAACAGTTTGAGAGCTCAGCACAAAGCAGAAATGTGCTCATGAGTGGAGAGGGATATCCAAGGCCACATTTCCAAGACTTTTGGTCACTCATCTCATGGTCCCAGAAGAGAAAAGGACTTTGCCTCACTGCAGTCATCCACGATGTCTCTCCACTCACTAGGTTTTGGGACTATCAGATGATTCCATCTTTCATTTTCCCATCTTGTGAGGAACCTTTCTCCTGCTCCACATATGCTGTTCTCCACCTTAGCCCCTCTCCTCCCCAGCTGCCTCCTGCCCATCAGCCTGAAAACCAACCACAAAAATGCAAGGAAAGTTTCTTCACCTAGGTGGTGATGAGCAGCACAGCCAAGCAATTACCTGGCTGTGGAGGGAGAAATGCAATTGGAGAGAGGTTTCCCCATTCCTCCTGCCAAATGAGCAAAAGGCAAATTCGAAAGCAAGCTCAGAGGAATTTAATCCTCTGGCCAGTTTCAGCAGCTGTCAACAACTGAGGAAGGCATCATCCCAACTGGGGACGTGGCAGAGATGAAAGAGCCCTTTTGGCCAGCAGTCCAATGTGTAGAGGAAGGATGACCTCCTCAACAAAACAATGTACTCAACAAGGACAGAGAATAAAAAAAACAGAGGTGAAATGACATGCCCCAGGCCCTATGGAGAGCAAGTGGCAGAGCCCAGCAAAGCACCAGGAGCTGCTGTACAGTCACTTCAAGCCTCCCTGACACCCTCCAGGAAGTCAGCTGAGGAATCCCCAGGAGTGCTGCTCCTGCAGACCTCGGGGACTTCTTGGCCCAAAGGCCCCAGGCCGAGTATCCAACATCACTGTGGGATGTTTCATCTAACTGTGGGTGTATTTCTATTGGGCACAGTGAAGTTTCTGTCTTCCAGGACATCTCCAAATTATTCAGTCAAGCAAGGACGGCAGAACTCTTTGCACTTACAAGGAAATAACTGCGGTATTTGACTTTTGATGAGAACAATTGCTTGGCAAGAACAGATTCCCCTTTTTTGTTGAACCAGACCTAAGGGGGTTCATTAGCTGTGCTCCACAGGTCTGCCTAGGACCAGCTTTTTGGAGAACTAATGGACTTGGAAGTGGGTCCCAGCATGCATGTGAGGATTCCTTTGGACCAGGAATCTCCAGCTGGGAGGTAGACCCATGGCCAGCTGTCTGCCAGCCCCTGCCAGCTCTCACCTGCCTTGGCAGCAAAGCCTGCCACGAAATGCCACAGTTTCCAGCCAGTATCACACCCAAAGGGCCATCAGAACTAGTCAGGGCAAGTCAGAACAACCCTAAGGCTGTTTGTTTGTGTGTTTGCCGAGTCCCTCCACAGTGCAGAGGCACAAGAAGGCAGAGGGGTGGTTTAAAGCATCCCTGTAGTGGGCTAACTCTGGACTGTGGCACTAGGGTGTGTGCACACTTGTGTGTGTGTGAGTGAGTGTATCAATGTGAAATATGGCTGATATATGTGAATGAGTTCAGAGCAAACATTACAGCTTCGGGGGAGCCAATCCAACATTGTTACTCATCTAATTCCAAAGAGCAGTTATTCCTTTTAGTCTAAGTTTTATTTTTATTTCAAATGTGATGTGGTTACAAACTCATTCCCTTGTATAATTTTGCTTTCCAAGTTAATTACAAGATGTTCTAATTAATTATATTTAATGATTAACGTACAAACTCACAAGGAATGAACATAGCTTAGAGAACATTTGCTCTCAAAAGATATGTCTAGACTAGTTTGGTTTATCAGGAAAAGGTTGAAAAATTAAAATGAGAAAGAGCCAGGGAGAGAGAGAGAGAGAGAGAGCAAAAATACACTGTGGAAGCAAAAATAACAATAAAAAAAGAAATCAAATTATGTCCAAACGAGCATATTTTTCTTTGCAGTTCAAACACCACCTTTAACCATCTCCCCACCCAGGATCTGATTACTTTTAATGGGACTCTGCTTGTGATTTAAGTTGTTGTTCATTTGTACAGTAATTAAGTTGAGTTGAGTTGGTGTCTATTACATCATGGTTTATATTATGAATTCACACTGCAATTATGTGCGTGTGTGCAAGGGTAAGTGAGCAGAAAAAGGACCTTCTAGTTAAGATCACAACCGATAACTCCGGCAGGCTGGGCTTAGCTAAGCTCTGCCACTCTCTTCTTCTCCAGCCTTAACCATGTCACCTCCAGACACCCAAATGACACATACAGGAGTGGGGACTTTGCCTCCAGACATCCTAGTAACACACAGACCAGAGAGAAATGCCCATGAGGAAGCAGAATCCTGAGAAGAGGCTGTGAGGCTGATCCTTCACCCCTCGGGCTAGCTGACTGCTGACACCTGAGCGCTCATCACTGAGCAGCCACATGTCTAAGCCCAGCAGGACCATGGTTTTAAAGAGGGGCTCCACTGCCACAGGAATCAGGGGTTATAATACGATGTATCCACCCAGTGATAAAGAATGCACACACATATCTATTACACACACCTCTGTTTGTGATACACACGCACGCCACCTGTACATGTATAGTAGACACCTAATTTCTAATGCAAGAAACTTAGATTTTATATAGGCAGAAATTTGAGTGGATAAAATCAAAATAAGTTACAAGTCAGAATTTAAAAGCTTCTTTTTTTTTTTTCCTTTTCTAGTACTTTTTCCGATTCAGCAAATTACCAGTGGGCTGAGAAACTCCCCTAAAGGTTGATGTCAAGATGATTGCAGCAAAGGTTTTCAAGTAGAGACCTCCAGCTTGAAGCATGTGGGTGCTCTGTTGGGTTCAGTGCTTGTGGTGTCACGTTGCTTGGTGAGCTGGCTGGGGACAAGGACACCCCTCCACGAGGTGCTGCACACGGGCTCCATTGTTCACCCGGGAAGTTGTGCACTCGTGGCAAGGGGTAGAGATATACCAACTTTCATTTTGTGCTGTGAGAATGGGCCAGTGTCATCTCCCCAGATTTATTATCACCAGCACCACTGAGGTCTTATTACAACCTTCCACCCAATATTGCATTGGAGCAGATTGGAGGGAGTGAAAAATCTTGTTTCACAAGGTTATGATAGAGGCATCGAACACTCCTGTCAAGAGCCTGAAGGAAAACACCAGAACACCTTGGTCGAGCTAAAAAATTCACTTCCATTCTAGTATTAAATAACCCTGACTTGCTACCCTCGTTGTCCACCTTCATGACTTTTATACTGTTTTATCCAGAAAGTGTGCACAAGTGAATTATGATTGTACAAGAAAACAGCAGCAGCAGAAAAGGGCAATGAGGAATCTGGTCCCTTTTGTGATTTCTGGAAATGAAGTTGTGCACAGCAGATCCACAGTAAGGAACTGGTTAATATTGGGAAAAACCAAGCACCACTTTTACCCCCTTTTCTTTTTCAGCGATAGGATCCCATCTATGCTCCTAAGTCCCTATTCAACATCTCAGGCTACATTCTTGGAAGCATTTAACTTCATCTATTCTAGTAAATAAGACATGCGTGGGACTGTTCTCTGGCCCAGAGGCCAATTGGCACAGACCAGTTTGCGTCCGTGCTGATAAGCGTCTTTCCTTCCAAAACTGGGGGGCTGCATCTGAACCGCCTGTGGTGATGCTCCTTGGCCCAGGATGTCCCTGGACCATGCCCAGGCATTGTCTGGGAGAGTGCTAGTTGGAACAGGACAAAACCATCACCAGGGACCATGCTAAAGGTTGGATAGTCTGGGAGATCATGTGCCAGTACCTGGGCTTGAGCCCTGGCCCTGTTTAGTTTATCAACACAGCCATAGATTTAGGGTGCATAAGCGTAATTATATAGGGACCTGATTCCCATGGATGTCCCTGTAGAATCCACCTCAAAACAGGTTTCAAAGCAGTCTGCCTGCATATGGTCAGAACCTTGCCTAAATTAACCAATAGAGAACACTAAGGGGAAAAGAGAAAAAATTAAATGTTTTAAATCCTGTCTCCTTGTAGATACAGGTACCATATTCTGGACAGCAAGAGGACATCTCCCTTCCCAGAGAATTCATGGCCCTGAGTCCTCTCCTGGAGTTAAGCAAAGATTTTTCTCTGAGAAACCAAAGGAAGGGACATGCACTTTCCTCTTCCCCACCTCTTTTATTCTTCTTCTGAAGGACCTCACGGTAGATGTTTAAGTACTGGGTAAGCTCAGTCCTTCTTCTGAAAGGATTTGAACTGTTTCTCCGGGACAGTGCATGAAAAAAAGTGGGAAGAGGAAGTTCTGGGAAGCTGAAGGAAGTGGACAAATAGAAAGTGCTGAGAGACACTAGCCAGGAGGGGTTGTTATTGACATGTAAGGTTTTATTAATAATTAATTAGGAGCAGGAGGGAGAAAAAATAAAAAGAAATAATGATTGGAGGAGAATCTAAAATACTGTAGTAAAACAAAAGTTTGCTTTGCTGTTAATCCCACTGAAGTCTCTAGCCTGGTGTTGTCTCAGCAAAACATATTCTGTGAGCAACTTGGGAAGTAATTTGAGCGTCTCTGAAGCCTTTCATTGGCTCATCCAGTATTAAATCATCTGGCAATGAGGAAAAGTGTTTAAAGTTAACTTCCATACAGAACAAATTCCCCTGGAAAACTCTTGTCATTCAGCCCGGTTTACCCAAAGTCTGGTAGCATTGATTAGACTGGGGCTGGGTTTGAAATGTTTTATGTGTTTTCATTTTTTCTGTTTAAAAAAAATGCAATTAAAAAAGAGTGCTGCAAGCTTCTATGGACTTAGCCACTTAGTGGAAAACTTAGAGAGCAAATGTTTGAGTTGGTGAAGAGGAAGCTGGTGTGAGGCTTGTGACGTGCTTGTCTGTCATCCTCGGACAATGAAACTGCTATTGCAGCTTCTCTAGGACACTGGGGATTAAAAGCCTTGTGTAGGTGTCACTGCAGACCCAGGGAAGCAAGAAGCATCCCTTCTTGATACTGCCTGCTAACCAAGGGCTTTGCAACTCAGAGCTGGTGCTAAAAGTATCCTGGTACTCCCACTCACGGGGTGGTGTAGCAGGACGCCCCACCTCCAATTCCACACATGGGAATTTTGCATCCACACTGGTCTTTTCTTCTCTGCTTTCTAAATGCCAATGAGGCAGTGAAGCCTTTGATGTTCCCAGGAGTCCTGCTTCAGTGCCTTTCTCTGTGCACCCTCCCACCAGCACCCAGCCAACCCAAGGAGATCCTCATCTGCAGGCAGTGTGGTGTGTCCTCCCAAAAGGCCAGCGCCGTGTCTCCACACACCCACCTGGTCCTACCTGGTCCCCTAGGTGGCTTGGCACCTGCCACTTGCTCCCAGCTGCCTCCATCTACTTTAACCCAGGTCACCTCATCTTTTTTCCCTTGTTTCCAGCCCAATTCCCCATTCTCACTAGCTGTGCTGACAGTCCTGCTCATCTCTTCCTACCCGCAGGCTTGGGAAGCTGAAACACCCCGTCAAGTAACACACCTAGTTAACTGTGTAATGCTGTACCTATGGGGCAATTCCATCCCAGCACCTGCAGGGATCCTGATTACACCCTAAAACATGATATTTCAATTTCATTATCTGATTGGGCATCAGCAACGAGCACCACTAATGAGTATATTAGTCAGTTCCTTTATTAAACTAGCGGCAGCATTTGATGCAATGACCTCCTGATGTAGCTCTTTGATGCCATGTGATTTGATTTTTATTTCTTCTTTTTTTTTCCTTTTAACTGAGAAAGATACAGCAAAGCAAATAAAAAAACTGTGAGGAGCAGAATTAGCACATTGGCAAAGCAGGCAAATACATGTTCAGCAAGGAGAATAAATTTCAGTGTAACTGCAGAAGAGGCAAGTGGCGAGCTCTAGCTAGCTAACACTTGAATATAACCATTCATTACTCCTGCCATTATTATTATGAATTTGTTGTTGTTGTTCTATTACACAGCCAGTCCTGAGGACTGGTTTTGCCATCTGTAACCTGGCGATCTTTCACCCTTAACAATTGTTTGGCCGTGTTACCACAGGGCTCTTGTGCAAGAGGCTGCACAAGCCCTGAACAAAAAGGGGATACCAGCCCCAGGGCATTTCCAGTGTAAGTGACAGATGAGTGACAACAGGCAGGTGCTAATGGACAGAGAAACATGAGGAAACAGGGTCACACATGTGGCTGAATCCAGGGTGAAGTTCTGGAGCAAGCTTCAGGTTCAGCCAGCTACCACCTCTATCAGTGAAGCATTGCATTCAGGCACTTAAATTCCTATGTCCTGGCCAAACTTGGGGCTGGGGAATAATGCAGAACATCCTACCAAAACTCCCATTATTGTTTTCACTAGAGAAATCATCGCACTTTTTCTTCCAAGAAACTCTGATACTACAGTCACAGCCCTGGATGATTCCTGCAACCCTTTCAAAACATGACTGCATTTTCAGAGATTTCATCTCAGGTCCAGTTCTAACCTGATATTTAATCATGAGAGTGTTCAGAGCTCCTTCGGATAATTACTGAAGGTATTAAGCCATCCCAAACTGAAGGATCAGGTGCTTTGCACCCATGCAAATGGCTTGCACAGGCTTACATAAGAAGCATTTGCACTGGCCATAGATCATTTGTGGCCCTGCTCTGGCATGTTGTCACGTGGAATACCATCATACCATCCACCTGGCTTTGGGACTTTGAGGCCAGCTCACTCAGGCTGCTGGAAGTAAGACGGGAAGTACACAGGAGATTTTAACAGAATTAGTTCTGCAGTCATTTTTCTTCAGGAACGCAAGGACCAAAAAACAAACTGAGAACATGAGGATTGAAAAAATATCTCTATTGGTATGGTCAGGGTTGGAAGGCCCAGCCTGCCTACTTCCTGCATGATCTTGTATCCAGCAGGTTAAAATATTACTGCCACTGTGCCAGGAATGTAGTTTAAACCTTATAGTCATGTGCCACCAAGCTGTTGTCTTCTTCCCCATCAGTAGTAAACTTGCTCCCCCCTGCCTTGAAGGATGTGCCTGCACTGACCCTACTTATAGTAACCAGAGGTGGGTTTCTGCTGGGTCCAGAGGGCTGATTCAGATTTCTCTTCAAGGGAAACAGGGCCCTTCATCAAGGTTCAGGATCAAAACCCTGCCCAGAAATAATGCCAAATCCTCAGCAACTCAAGCAATACTTCCATGACTTCCCTTAACCAGGACTGGCAAGTGAGCCCTTCACTGCCCATCTTCATGGTAGCTGGGACCTGGGCATTTTTGGGGATACCTACAGAAGACCAAACAGGAGCTGTGGACCCCTCTCCTCCCAGTATGCTGGAGTAGCTCAGCCAAACTGGGCCCTGTTGTGTCTTTTTAAGCAGACCCTCTGCCGCAAATCCTGAGCAGCCAAGCTCTGTGTCCACACATCCCTGGCAGGCCTCCCAGCACACCCGGGTCTGTAATGGGCCTGCCTCCATCTGACTGCCCAGTTAACATCCTCCTGCTGTCTCCTTAATTATAATCCCTTTATTTTATCTAACCCCAATTGTAGCAGCTGGTGAGTCACCAGGCTCCATAACAAGACGATCAGGACACATTTCATATTACACTGCAGTTTTCATTCCAGGGCGTGGGCTGAAGGCGTTGTTTATTTATTTTAATTTGGTTCGGTTTGGGGTTTTCTCACAGGTGATGGAGTACAGAGATTTAAGCAGGGGGTAGAAGGGTGGAAGGGGTAAAAAACAAAAACAACCTCAATCCATCTGGATCAATTAAACCTTGTTGAAAAGTTTTCAACCTCAGGGTTGCCTGAGGTAGGTCTAATAGTCACACTCTTTGGCATTTAATGAAAATGCTAATGATTTCTCCTTTGGAATATATTTTCACTTCTAGTTTGAACAAGACACATCTCTCCGATCAATTCCACAAGGTCTTAATTTTTTTCCTCCCCATCTATGTGCGTGCCCCTTCAGGGCAAATTAAGAAATTATTGCCTCTATCCAAAAAGTAGCTGAAATGTGCAGCCTTGTGCGTCACGTCACAGGGGTGGGGAAGAAAAAAATCTTTACATGGGAGCAACAATCCCGTTCGTGTCTGACTTGTGTAGGAAAAACATGGCATCAAACCTTTCTCATCCTGGTTCTCCAGGGAAAGCTGCCGGCACAGGTCTCAGCCTACAAAAATCACCATTGATCCAACAGAGCTGCCTTTGGATTGAAGACCTCGCCTGCAAGGTTCACTTTTCTTGTTAGTAGTCCAGTGTAGTGAGAATAAGAGTGAACAAATAAAGAGAGGGGTGTTTAAATATAGGATGAGACTTTTCTCCCCCAGTTTCTAAGGGATCAGAATGGAGATGAGTGCTTCAGGTCATCTATAGACGCTGGAGAGAGACAGGTTTGCCCCCATCCCATGAAATTTTTAATGGCTGAAATATGATGGCTGAAACAAAGGCATCAAGTGGAAGAATTGCCACAAGTCAAATCCACTTAGAATTTGCAAAGGAAATTCAAACAAATCACAAAAGTTTCCAGTAAAGGATGGGAATGCTGAACACAGGCTTAGAGGCATAAAGGCTAATGGAAAAGAGGGATGGGAGTATGATGTGTTTTCTTGAAATTGCCATCGGCTCAAGGGAAAACTAAACAATCTCCCCGCAGAGGTCTGAGAAAAGGCACAAAGAATCATTAGTTTTGCCTAAACTAGCATATTAAAGAAGTCCAGAGCATGTGATTGCCCTGCTCTTAGCTCTGTCCCTAGCAAGTCCTGTGGCACCTGATATGCTGAGGGGTGGTTGAGAAGATATCATGTGCATTATTCCCAGTACACAGTACCCATGGGACAACTCTTTTTTGGTGGGAAGTTGGATTTTAAAGTGTAGGTGTACCATCTCAAGCCATGCCCTGCCATGATTTTTGGGATCAGGGAATAAACGCTGGACGATTTTATTTACTTGTCTAAACATAGACACAAAATCTGACTGTGAATAATTTTAAAAGATCTACAAAGTACTAAGATGAAGGAGTTAAACCAGAAGATGTGGGCTGGCATCAGCAATAAGTCAGATTATGGACCACATTCAGCAATAAAGAATAATTAGAGGCATGGATGCAAATGAAAATTGCAATAAAACACGTGTTTTAGAAAAGACAGATCGCTCTGAACTGACCTGATAATTTGCTTTGATAGATCACTGATTTTCTAATGAAGGAAATGTAGTAGATCTAATCTCTCTGGACTTCAGTAAAACCTTTGATATGGTACCTCATGAGAAATTAATAAGTGGTAAAATATGGAGATCAGGAGAGGAATTTTATGATGGAAAGGGAAGTCACTACATAGGAAATTACAACAGGTGGTGTTGAGAGAGGAAGCACTGAGCTGGAAGGAAGTTACAACTGCAGTTCTTCAGAAATCAGTTTGGGGACTGAACTTATTCCTGAAAAGTGGGATGCATGGATCACAGAATCATAGAATCATTTAGTTTGGAAACGACCTTTAAGATCACCGAGTCCAACCATTAACCCAGCACTGCCAAGGCCACCGCTAACCTGTATTCCCACACACCACATCTACATGTTTTTTAAATTCCTCCAGGAATTAAATTCCTCCAGGAAACTCCACTGCTTGCCGGGGCAATGTGTACAAGTGCTGAAGACACTGGTGAAGACATTTTTCCTCATATTTAATCTAAACCTTCATTGTCATGACTTGAGGCCATTTCCTCTTGCCACTTGTTATTTAGGAGAAAAATCAACCCCCACCTCACTACAGCCTCCTTCCAGGTAGTTGTAGAGGGCAATAAGGTCTCCCTAATCCTCCTTTTTTCCACACTAAACAACCCCAGTTCCCTCAGCTGCTCCTTATGTGACTTACTCTCTAGACCCTTCACCAGCTTCTTTTCCCTTCTCTGGACATCCTCCAGCATTAGTTTCCTCCAGATTAGTTTATCTTGGAAGACACCTTCAAAGTTCATCTGATCCAGGAGCCCAAAACTGAACACCGGACTTGAGGTGGGTCTTCACCAGTGAGGAGTTCAGAGGGATGATCACTGCCCTGGTCCTGCTGGCCACACTATTTTTGATCCAAGCCATGACACCATTGGCCTTCTTGGCCACCTGGGCACAGCTGGCTCACCCAGCTGTCGACCAGCGCCTCCAGGTCCTGTTCAGACACTCTTTCCCAAGCCTGTAGCACTGCAAGGAGTTGTTGTGACCCAAGGGCAGGACCCACCATTTTGCCTTATTGAACCTCATCCAACTGGCTCTCAGCCCATGGATCCAGCCTGTCCAGATCCCTCTGCAGAGCCTTCCCACCCTCCAGCTGATCAACACTCCCTCCCCACTTAGTGTCATCTGTGAACTTACTGAGAATGCACTCAATCCTCTCATGAAGATCATTGATATGGTATTAAACAGAATTGGATCAAGCATTAAAAGAGAGCATGTGGCATGGCTACCAAAAATGTGCCTCATAAAGTATTTCCCATAAGGAGAGGGGAGTTGCTATCTTGTTCTGCACAAAGCACATGGAGGATAACTTCCAAAGCAACCAAACAGATCCTAGTTACCTGTATTTAAGAGAGATTAACTCAGAGTACAAAGCTAAAGTGATGAGATGTGTCAGAAAAAGAAGATACATCTTGGTTTGTTTAGCTGAACAAAGTGAGGAGTGGGACAACAGTGCTGATTAATATATAAATACATCAGGTGAACAAATAGGGAGAAAAAAAGATCTTTTTAAACCAAAAGATAGCATGGGCCCAACAAATGGCATGAACTAAAACTAAATAAACACAGACTGGTGAAAGACCTGAACAACTTCCAGTTTGTGCAGTGAGAGCAAAAACATACCAACAAGAAAGTTCCTTCCCCATGAACCATTTTCAGATCATGGAAGACTTTAACAGAGAGAAGATATACAACTTGGACAATCAAGAGGTGTCCTCCAGTTTTACGTGTCTGTATGTGAGAAAGAACAAGTAAACTTCTTGAAGACAGAAAAACCTGTCTGGTGTGCTACACCAAAAACTGTCTGGCTGTCCTTTTAGCACCTGGTACTTCCTTTTTCTCACCAGGCTGCTGGTGTTTCACTTGTAACAATAAACTAATTGAATAGCACATTGACAGATTTGCATGCCACAGTCCTCCCGCTTCTGATTTCTTTGTTGCATTTGTGTACATCTAAGGCCAGAAAAAAGAAAAGGAAAAAAACCCCAACAACAACTAGCCGGAGAAACAAAGCAAACACACATGCATACAGCACTTCCAAACTGGTCTTGAGAGCAAACAATAGTAGGAAGGGATAACTACCACTCTCAGGGCTCTCGGATGATCAGGTCAGCCAAGCAGACACAAGGAAAGGGGATTTTGAGAAACAAATAATACCTGTGCCTGAAATGGGAGCTTCGCTGTAAAGAGAAAAGAAACATATGCTTTTCAGCTGGAGTGGATTTCTCAGAAGTGACTGGCTCATCCTCAGTGTAAAGGACCGGTGTTGTATTAACCATTCTGTATCAGTTTCCCTCTCGAGTCCCCTGCCTGAGCCACCAGGTTATTTCATTTCTGACAGGCAGCACAAACAGGAGCCTGGGGTAACTCAAGTCCCTGATGGTGCTGAGCAGACGTCCATCTGTGCTTCCTGGGATGCATATCTATCAGGACTGGATTGTCTGGGCAGCCCTGGTCAGGTGCTGGGACAAGTGTTGACAGTGGACTGACAAATGCAAGGCCCTAGTGTTCACAGGGTACCACATCAGCTGGAGGTTCTTGAAAGGATCCCTGATGCCCTTCCCCTTCTTCTCTGTGAGCTGACCTTGTCCAACAGGGAACAACGCAGTCTCAGCATCGTTGTCATTGAGAGCCGAAAGTTCCCTGGGAGCACGTGGGCCTCAGGAAGCTCTGTGAGAAGCCTGATTGTCAGAGCACAGACGAAATGTGTGCTCTGCAAGTCGTTTAACAAATTTTGGGTCCATCATCATTCTCCCTGTTCTCATGTGGTATTGTTTATGCTTAAGCCAGCATTCTGAAACAGGCACTGCCAGGTTCTGCATCATGACGGCAACAGAGCTGGCTCCTTTATTATGTATCCATTCCTAACTGAAAATAAGGCATTTGCCCCCGGGGAAGAGGGAGGTGAGCTACCGTCTGAGTTTTTCTCTGTACCACCCTCTACCTCACATGGTTTCAGAGCCAACATACACAAAGTTCCCTTTGCCTTCAACCTACGTACCTGAACACAGTCCCACTCCCAACTATTCCCTCCCTGCAGTTGTTTGCCCACTTCTCGGAATTGTATTTCAGCTGTCTATGGCCCGGATCCAGTGGAAAAAAAAAAGATCTCCCAACACCGGAGCTGTTATTTACCATAGACCTAGATTCCTTTGGTAGAGAAGCATTTGCTTCCTTGAAAGACCAAGACTCACAGCTGAAAGGCAGGAGATTTTCCTGAAACTAGAGCTGGGAATTATCCCCAAATCCTACATTTAAGCAGAATAACATCAGGGGAGTCTGGACCTGCTTTGATCTTTGCAGCATCAGCCCCTCTCTCTCCAAGCTCAAAGCAAAGCAGATTGGGACTTGCCGTCTTGGCCCAAATGAACATCAAGATAGATGCTGAAGACTTCTTTGTTCCTTGAATGTCAACTGTAAGTGTGAGTCATTGTAGCTTCAGGAAGGAGGGAACCTCTCAGACGAGGTCTTTCTGAGGGAGAGATGGGAATTGACAGCTGATGCAGAAGATCCAGTTTTAAAGATACGAAGCTAGATTCTTAAGGGCACTTGTCTGCCATTGATTCCTAAGTGCCTTATGACATCCAACCATAATGATGTATCTAGGCACAATCTGAAAATAATTAATTTCAAGGGAATCCGAGTGCATCGTTCCACCTTGTTGCAGTGCTTAATAAAACTAAATATCAGTGTATCGCCCAGATAACAGCTTAAAGCTCGGTTGTACTCTTTATCTCTTGATAAACTTTTCCCCACAACCAGATCAACTTTCTTGGGCTGCAGGTGTGATCATTCCCCTCTCAGTACAGCTCTGTATTTTTTTCTCATTAAGTGAATTCAATGGGATTTCTTACACGAGGGTGGAGCAACTTAACAATGAACAACTTGGCAAAATTGGGCTTTATGTAATTACTTGAGGATTTGGCCCAACATACTGGTACAACATGAGATGTATCTCATGATCTTTCACTTGCGTAACCCTCTTCCTCTTGTTGTTTATTGTCATCCCTTGCTGGGTTAGTTCCTTGGGGCAGAGACCTTTTATTTAATTAGTCTGGAAAGGGCCTGGCACACCTATAGAGCCATATTAATAATGAGAAACAGTACTAACCTACCCACAAGAAGATGTGAGCTTCCTTGCAAGATATGTGACAGGGTACAACCACAGTGATCAGTCACACTCTGACCCAATAGGGTTCACCTTGGTTTGTCTTGGGTGGGAAACTTATCACTGTCCTGTCCCCAGGCTTTTTCTCCTCTTATATTCGGAAAATGTCATTATGACAGATCACCTGCTGATTAGACTTACCTCAAATAATAAGCCAATAAGTGTTTCTTACACCTTCTGGAACTCCCTCTCCAAGTATTAGAAGAGGGAAAAAATAGTAGGTGGACAGCAGGTCTCATGGAGCTCTTGTCCAAATGATTTTTATCTGCTGGTTGGTTGACTTCTAACAGGATAGCACTAAGGCTGCAGCAGGACCTCCCTTATTAGTGAAAAAGAGAGAGAAAGACAGAGAGAGAAAGAAGAAAGAAAGAAAGAAAGAAAGAAAGAAAGAAAGAAAGAAAGAAAGAAAGAAAGAAAGAAAGAGAAAAAAGAAAACGAGAAGAGAGAAGAGAAGAGAAGAGAAGAGAAGAGAAGAGAAGAGAAGAGAAGAGAAGAGAAGAGGAGAGAAGAGGAGATAAAAAGGAGAAAAAGCTTATGCATGTGTTTGTGACTTGTTAGATGCCACAGAGAAGACAGAAGCAGGCAGTGATTTCTGTGATATCTGATAGAGCATAAACCGACTAAAGCTGTTTCTACAGGTAGGGCATCCAAAACATCATTCCTGAGTGGATTCTCTAATGTCTAACAAGGGTGGACCTAACATTGCTGTCTTTCTTTCAACAAAATCTCCAGCTCCAGTACAGTACTATTTTCCGGCAGCTTACAAGAGCTGCATATCTTTAAATCTACAGTCCTGCTGTCAGATGTGATTGAATTTGGCTAATGGCTTCCAGAGTTACCAGGCAGACAGACACACAGACATGCACACACATCCCACCACACAGCATTGTCTCATGAGCCAAATTTCCATCAGAAAGGAAGCTTATGGAAAGCAACATGGCCAACTCCCCCTTGATCACACCCCAGGTGTGAAACGCTGGTCTGCACCCACATGGAAGACCAGACTTTGCCAAGAGCCCAGCGATAGGCAGCCCAACAGCCCTCATTTAGCCGTGCGTCATGCCGTGCCAAAAGCAGCGTGTTTTCCTTTGTCACTGCTTAAGGAAGAGTCTAGAGGTGTCATTGACTTTCCCTTTTTGTCCCATCCAGCAAAGCCAGCATGGCAAAACAAAACTGGAAGAGCATGCTACATGTGTGGTCTTTTGTTGTACCTATGGCATAGCCTGAATTTCAGAGGCCATGTTTTGGAGGCTCTCTCTACTCTCGGAAGAAATATAGGCACCTCGAAAAGGCAATTTGGATGTTACATGAACTAAACACAGGTTTTTCAGTCAGATGCCAGGAGGAAGAAGAGTTGACTCCTGCTCAGAATGTGGGGGTTTGGGGTTTTTTTTAAGCTGAAGAGGGCCCCAAAGTCGTCAAACCCTGCCACGTTTCCTCAGCTCACCTGATTCTTTTGATAGCTCCCAGGCTGTGGATGTCAGCTTTTATCAGAGACAAAAGACAATCTGAATGGCAACAAAACTATGCTGGGAATAAAACTGAAGTCTATTAAAAAGAAAAAAAATACAGGAGGAGGAAGAAAAACCAACAATGCACACTAAAATATTCCATATGCACTTATGGTGGGTTGCCCTCGGCACATAGAGAAAGATTGTAACTAGGCACAATCTGATAAGACAGAATGCAACTGCGAGCTACTAGGCAACCACCAAAAAAAGAGGAAGAAAAAGGACAGAATCAGCATACACACAAAAAAGAATAGGGTAGAAGACAGAGGTGAAACTGAGTTTCTGTGCATAAAATAACACTGTTCATGGAGGACCAGATGTTAATAAAAGTTTGCAGGGGTTTCCAAGTCAGGCCATGACTGAGGTTGTAGTCTGGATGCTAGACTGTTGTAGTCTAGCTGGTTTTCTTTCCTTTTTCCTTGCATGGTGGAGAAACACACGCCAACCGCATAATCACAAGGCACTCTCAGCACCTCCTTCTACCTCTCTTTGTAGGTCTCACCCCACTGTCAAGCCTTGTCATTAATAGAAGCCTTGATCCTGCAATATGAAGCACGCACGGGATGGCCGGTTCTCACACGGGGAGCTTCTCTTCGCATGGAGAGCAGCTTTTCACCAGGATGCCGAGGAAGGGTGTTGCACTGCAAAGGTGTCAGCCAAGGTTTGCAAAGCTAGCTTTGTTCCCAAACTTATGGCTTCCCAAGAGAACTCATGTATGTTAGCACATAATTAGAAGCTAAGCTCTGGTGGATCTAGACCTGAGATCATGAAGGACAATTGCTGTCTTCTCGCACAACAGGTCTGATTGCTGATTAGGAATTCGATGCACTACTGCAATGAATATTAATAATAATAATAGTAATAATTCACTAGATCTAGGCTTGTAGCTCTGTTTCAAGCAGACTTTGTATTGAAATTAAGCAGGCTTCCATGCATCCTGAGAAAGCGTGTCTCCTTACAAAATGGAAATGTGATCCTGCAGTCCTACACTATGGTAGCAGTCAGGCCCAGGAACAGCGCCAAAAAGCTCAGCAAGATGAGCCTGTACAAGGGCCATTTTACATAAAGCAGGAGTAATCATGGAAACATGGCTCTCTGGATTGGAACCAAGCCCCTGAGTCACGGAGCGGGACCCCCCTGCTGTAGTTTCTGTAGAAACACAAAGCAACGTGGGAACACGGCCTCATTTGAAGAGACAAGGAGCAAAATCCCTTATTCTGGATTTTTAGGGCAAGCTCTTTCACACCAACCTGCTCTTTGGCTTTGAGCAAATCCCTTTGCTTGCTTAAGTTTGTTGTTTTTTTAAATTAGTACAGAAAATGGGTTTCGACACATTTTTCCTCACGGGGGTGTTGGGAGGCTGAGTTAATAACTGCTTGCTTAGCAGTAGGAGATTCTCAGATGAATTTCACTTCCCCTGGATGTGTACCATGCTCATTGTGGCCATGTCTGAACACTTACACATGTATAATTAAGAAGGACCATGATAACAGAAAGTGCAAAGTGCTGCTCCTTTCTCACTGCATAATCATGTCTTGGAGGTGGGTGGCCCAAGAGGGAAGCATTGCATCAGGTGCGACAGAGCTTGCTGCTGAGGTATGTTCTGAGAACAGTCAGTTTTTGTCTTTCACCGAATTGGGGCTCGGTATAACCTTTAGATTTTTCACTATATGCTAATTAAACCTTCCCTGGGCACTCAGCTATTCCCTCCAGCCCCTGCTTGCTTTCTGTGCACAAACCCTCTACAAGCCTACACAAGCACCCATCAGCTTTCATTATAATTTACCTGCAAAATCCACACACTCCTGCTTTCATGTAAAAAAAAAAACACCAAAAAAAAAAAAAAAGACTAAGATATAAAAACCATCGTGAAAGCCAGTGAAATAATCTGTTGCCTACAAATCAGGGCTGTGATGGTAGGAATTAGACCTCCCACATCACATTAGCTTGGAGGGCTCTCCCTTCCCCTTAGCCTGCAGTGGAATTCCCATTCCTACCACCATGGTGGAAGCCAGCCCTGGCCCGGTGTCTGCATACCACCCGTCCTGTAGCTGCAGCATGTTTACTTCAGGATTAAAAAATCAGGAGTGGGGGAAATGGTTGTGAACTAACAGCAGTCTCTTTGTTGTGTGTGGTATAGGCAGGGCAGGTGGAAGAATCCCACCTTCGTCAGAGGCCAGGCTGCCTGGCCTCCCGGTCTATTGTCACCAAGAGCTGGGTGACTTCAGGTGAGGAAACACATTACAAAGAAGGAAAAGGCAGGCTGGGTAAGGCAATCCAATGAGATGGGAGTATTAAGTCCCTGGCCTTAAATACTCTATATGATTCTGTCCCCACTTTTCTATGATAACTGCTCCACTGCCCCTAAGGTCTCACAGCTAAGAAGGTTCTTTATGATATGTAGGCCCCATCATTGGTTGTTGTAATACATAGCTGTGTCACTGTATCCTCTCAGTGCTGCTGGTTTCACATTTTGCGTTGCCAAAGATAACCCCTCACACGTGTAGACAGCTCTAGATAGTTATCATGACATGCTTGCAAAGTGGGGTTAAATCCCAGACAGGGGGTACAATTCAAACCTACAACGTTCTCTCAAAGATAAGAGCCTTGCATGGCCCAGTGGCTGTCCCAATGCTGTGAGAAGCACTGGGTTGTTCTTGCCACCTGAGTGTTGTTCCCTTTTCCTCATCCATGTCACCAAGATAGTCACCACCCCAAAGGCTCCCATCTGTGTCCTCTGCTCTCATGCACCAGGCCTCCTGATGGCAGAGAGGAAGGAGGAAAAAGACCTTCTCCTGAGCAGAGACAGTTCTCCAGGTTCCATCATCTGCAAAAATGCAGGCTTGAAAATTCTGACTCAAGTCAGAGGGTGCCAACTCACCAAAGCCTGGGCCACGCCCTCTCTTTTTGGCATACCTGTAGCAAACACCAAGGAGCCTTCAAAATGAGGGCTGTGCAGTCATTAGGACCTAAGAAATGGCTTGCAGCACTCTGCCAAACTGGGTACTGCAGCAAGAGCTTGGGGAAAGCTGGAGTCAGCAGAATGTTTTTGGAGAAAAGGTGCAGTAGGATCTCAGATATTCAGGCATATCACACGCTCAGCCTTCCGAGGGAGTATGGCAAGGAGTAGGTGGATGGACAGACAAGCAGCTGCCAGAGCCACATGAACTCATTGCCTCCTGCACATTCATCCACTGCAGATAGAGCTTTGCAACAAAATCCTGAGGCAGGGATTCATTGGTGAAGCTAATTAGCCCCTCAAAATTCCTACTCCAAATAGTCCCCCAAATATACAGCTACTTAGATTGCACAGTGCATTCAGTAGTAGCTTTCTTGCTAGAATCTTCCTAGGTAAAGAAGACTGAGAAAAGCAGAGCAGGAGCACCAAAAGAAGGGTAAACAATTCCCTTCAAGAGGTGGAATGGGTTACAGAAAATCCAGTGAAGGAAGAGTTTAATCAGCTTCAGGCTCCCTGAGCTAAGTGGGGACTCACTTCAATCAGGAACGGGTCACACAGAGACACAGGTTCCCATCCAGAGCCATCTAAGATCTCCCTAGAGACTGGAAGGGAATCTTGGAGAACATGCTACAAAAGGGATTACAAGTCTACTGAGCCCTATTATGTTCATTAATGCAGTAGTTAAATAAGGAATTATTTTGAAGAATCCCAAAGACTGTCAACAAGATATCAGTGTACCAAAATCAGTCAGTTTGAGTTTTCCCACTGTACATGTTCACATCATGGAGAGAAGGACAATGCACTCCACCACATCTGGGAGAAAAACAAATGGACAAATCTCCTTGGAAATTCCTGGGCAGAGAGGATATACAGAACATGACCACGTGTAAGATCACTTATAAAAATGTCAGACACTTGTGTTTCATGGATATAATGGGTCTACAAGGGCAAAGATGCCTGTCAGCTTTTTGTGCATAGCTGATGAATTTGGTAAATGATTATGAAGAGTCAAAAGCAGTACTCAGACTTGTCAACAAGGCAAGGTTTTATAGTTCTTCCCGTTGAAGATCCAAGTCCTCACCCAGCCTACACTCTCATTCAGAGCTCATATCTCATTGGTCTCATTGGATATTCCATCGGGTAGGAGGGGTAGGAGGTCAGAAGGCTGCCAATGCCCAGTGGAAAAGCAGCAATCCCAGCAATGTCTCCAGGTTCATGAACCCATTTGACAGCTGCATATTTTTCCCTTGTGGTTTGCCAGCAAAGGAAATACCTTCTCTGTGAACCATTCCCAGCTATGAAATGGTTGGCAGTTCTCTGACAAATCAAGCTCCTCACTTATAATCCTCCCCTTTTCAGTTATCCAAAAGTCAGATCATTATTTGCCATAATGGGTAATGGCTGCTTGCCCAAGGGGCAACTTGTGATTACCATGTAACTAATAAGTAATTGGTTGTTTAGGGATACTATGAAGTCTTCTGTTTTTCCTGGGAGACATCAGGGAAGACAAGAGAAATTATATCTAATGGTGAGTGTATTAATCACTTGAAGAGGAGATTTTAAGAACCGCTGACAAAAATCAACCTGTAAAGATGTGCTGGTTTGGCCAAAATTTAGCAATGTATCTTCTGAGAGAAAACCAGGTTACAACCACCCTTTCCCCTACCAGGTTCGGGAAAAAGGAAAGAACTGACACCTCAAGGAGTGAAACAATTACTTCCCTCACCCATGAAGTTCCTTCACATGTTATTTTCTGCATTTTCTACTTTTCTCAGGAAAATATTATACTTCCATTCCGCTCTCTACACATCCCTGTACCACCTCCACCTGGAGGTGTTCAGACAGCTTTCAATAATGCTGGGAGGACCCTGACCAGTATCTCCCCATTCAGTGGCTTCAGCCAGCAGCAAGCTAAAGGTAGGCAGCGAAGGCCACTGCCTCCATAGATACCCAGCTCAGCAACCTGAGGGGCTCGCATAACCTCCAGCTAGAAACACTGCAATGCTTCTGAGCCACCCAGGACCTCATCAGGGTCGGGTTTGCTGAGGGTTTGCTGCGGTCTCTCGCCACCTCGCCGTACATAAATCAAACATAATTAAAGACATAATCAAATGGATTCCTGAAAACAAGCCCTGACTGTAAAGTTTCGTTACAACCCCTAACACACCTGCTAGCGCAGCTATTGCCGGGCTATGTGCTATCAAAGGTGTAATAACACGGTCGTATCCTGCAAAAGCTCCAGGGGAAAGCTTGAACAGAAAAGCCTTCATAGTCTTAAGGCAAGGAAAATATTATTGCACTTCCACAAAGCAGCTTCCTTTCCTCCAGAACAACCACCTCAGGACTTTCATCTCAGCAAGCTCTTGGCATTTATTATTTTAGAGCTTTTTCGCATCAAGAAATGATTATTTTTTTTCTTGCTCCAAGATCACTCTTTATTGTTAGTTAAATAAATAAAACTGATGGAGAAAATAGCAAATGCTTAGCAAAAGTGTGTTTCATCAAACTGTCTGATCCTGGGGATCCCAGGCATTTATTCAACATGGAAAACCCACTCAGCTGGATTTATATGTATATTATACACACACATTTAAATGCACACTTACACGCACATATATATCTCATAAGTGTGTGTGCATTCATGTGATGGCTAATATCAAGTCTCTCTCTCTTTGCTGCTGAACGTGATCATGTTTCTTGAGTACAGACCTAAAGTCTGTCTCTTTCATAGGTAACAAAGAGGGAAAGTCCCAGAGACTTCCATTGATTTCATTTCCCTTGAGAAATTTAAGTTTTGTCTGCAAGAGTGGCAAGCACTTCACCGGGAAAGGAAAGGAAATGAGATCATGTTCCCATCTGCCTCACTCTGTGCCTCTCTAGCAAAACTTCTCTGACAAAATCTGGGGAGATTTATATAGATTGCAAACTCTGAAAAAAATAATGATCTTAGGTTTTGCAGGAATTTATAATAATCCCACACACATCCCTGGATATGCCATCACTTCTGGAGCGTCCCTTAGTGCCAGGTGGCTCCCTGATGCCTTTCAAACCCAAGGGCTGCAGTTTCATGGAGCAGATGTATCTTTGCTTTTTATTCACCCTTTGATCAATCAAGACCAGCTCCAGCAGCAGCAGGCAGTGGGTTCTGACACCTTCCCTTTTGGATCTGACCCATTTTGGGTACTGGTTTCTGCAGTAACTATCCGTGCACGCTTTAAGGCATGTTTTTGTTCCTCGCCTGTCTATTCACTCAACAAATTAGCACAGTCTAGTCTTATGCAAATCAGAGGTTCGATTTCCTTGTGTACGTTTAAACTCTTCCTCTGCCTTTACCAGCCAATGCACAGCTACTGCTGTTTCCCTGCTCAGATGGGTTTTCATGGCTCGCTGTAGGCTGTAGAAGTTAATACATGGGAACACAATCCAAGTAAGCTAAGCATGTGTTTTACCACGTACAGAGAGTAAAACATGGGGACAACAAAGAGACAGAGGATGGGGGGAGAAGAGAAAGGATCAGATTCATTTCCTTTCAGATGACAGAAAGCAAAACATAAATAAAGAATAAAAAATTTTGGTAGTTGGAGAGGATACAACCAATTACCCACACTCAAATGCAAATGCAAAATGACAGCTTCACACTCAATACCCTTAAAGAGAAATGGAGGGTACCCTTCATATGTGAGAGCAGAGTAGGGGGAAAACAACATGTAATTTCCTTTCAGTAGCACCTAGAGATCACAGAATCGTATAGGTGGGGAAAGACCTTTAGAATCATCAAGTCCAACCACTACCAATCCCACAAAACCATGTCCCTCCCTAAGTGTCACATCTACATGTGCCAAAATGCCCATGGGTCAGTTTTCCAGACAAAAAATAGAAACCTGTTTATGGTGCTCACAGAAGGCCTTGAGAGTGTAGAAATGAGAAAAACAAATTTGAGAAGAATTTTATGAGGGCAAAAGAGGGATTACAAGGAGACAATCCCACAGCAGACCATGGACAAGGTCCTACAGACCCTACAGTCTGGTCCATCTCCAGACTCTGATCACTGGACAATAAAACCTGCTGCCCAATTGCTGTTTTCACTTAATTTCAGTCAAGGTAAACTGGGGCCTGACTTCCACGAAACTGCAATTGTGTCAGGGGAATTGTNGACCTTTAGAATCATCAAGTCCAACCACTACCAATCCCACAAAACCATGTCCCCCCTAAGTGTCACATCTACATGTGCCAAAATGCCCATGGGTCAGTTTTCCAGACAAAAAATAGAAACCTGTTTATGGTGCTCACAGAAGGCCTTGAGAGTGTAGAAATGAGAAAAACAAATTTGAGAAGAATTTTATGAGGGCAAAAGAGGGATTACAAGGAGACAATCCCACAGCAGACCATGGACAAGGTCCTACAGACCCTACAGTCTGGTCCATCTCCAGACTCTGATCACTGGACAATAAAACCTGCTGCCCAATTGCTGTTTTCACTTAATTTCAGTCAAGGTAAACTGGGGCCTGACTTCCACGAAACTGCAATTGTGTCAGGGGAATTGTAATGTGTCCTTTGCCAGCATAGTTAAAACACCCTAACAGATGTTATTCTGATGACAGGCGTCAAAATAAGTAGATAGATTAACTGACAGATAGACAGAAAGAGACTGAAATAAGGAAAATACATACAGGGAGATAGTGAGAGAGATGGATAGATAGATGAGCAGGAAGAGCTGGGAATATAAAAGATTATATAGATAGATAGACAGATCTTGGCGTAAAGCACTCACATCAGGCTGCAGTTGGCAGCCCTGATTTAATGCATCATTTGCTCAAAGTGCTCATCTCCCTCCCTCTAAGTAAAACGAAGTTGTTTATTATGTGTTACAGAACAAATCTGTGTGTGGGCTCCCTCAGGGTCATAGGATTGCATGAGGTGAAGGGCCTGATCCTGCCAAGTTCCCAGCACCCTCTCTCCCCTCTGAAGCACAGGGAGAAGGGATGATGCTCAGCATCAGCACCCAAAATGCCAAGGGCCCTGAGAGCCCTGGCCAGTGCTGGAATGAGCACCAGGATGCAGGCAGGAAGGAAGGAGGGTGGATCATGACTTACCCGCATCATCTCATAACCTGCCTCAAGATGTATTCAAATTATAAATAAGTAGTAAGATTCCTTCTGTCAACACATTTCAATTTAGGACTTCTGGTTTGGCAAACAGTTTCACAAGAAAGCTTCTTACAATACCCAGGACAGTGTGAACACAGAGGACTCATGGCCACTCTTCTGCATCACAGAGCACTCTTTCCAATTTCACCTGAGAAACACTTCTTGTAATTTGTTTAAAATTTGAGGCTCTCAGGAGGCTGCCTACCCTTGATTTTCATTTAAAGCAACTATACCTTGTTTTTGCACTGCATTAAACCCCAGCATTAAGGCTTTTTTTGCCGATCCAAGACTGCAGCCTAACACAATGTTTTAACAAAGACAGCTTTATGCAAAGCTTGGAGCTGGGGAAAAGAAACAATGCAAATAAAAGACTGCAATTCTCCTATTAAATAATCTTGCTTTATTCTCCCTGACTCCTCTGCTGTTGGTCCCTATCTGCTGCCTCACCTCTGCTTTGTTTAAAGGCTGATGTAAAATTTACCTTGATTTCAATGAGAACAGAAATTTTTGCAGCCTCAGTAAAAACTTCAGGGCTGAACTAACATTAGTTCTTTACCCAGAGGGTGATTGGGCACTGGAGCAGTCTCCCTGGGGAAGTGGTCATGGCCCCAAGGCTGCCAGAGCCCAAGGAGTGTTTGGAAAATGTTCTCAGGCACATGGTGGGATTCTTTGGGCTGTACTGTGCAAGGCCAGGAGCTGGATTTGATCATCCTTGTGGGTCCTTTCCAACTCAGGATATTCTGTGATTTTGTGATCCTAGTTTAGGAATGAGGATTTTATTTTGCTCTTCGTGTCCATAAGCCAGACCCATTCTCAGTCACCCACAACAAAGATTCAATCTTTGCACTTAGTACAGTGAGGCTGGGAGAAGATTTCGACTCACGGGAAAGGCCCCACCTCCAAACCCGCTCACTAACAAGAGCCATCCTGAGCCCTGCAAAAGCATGCTGGAAACCTACCCAGACCAGGCGGCCCTTTGTGGTATTTCAGCACATCCTGCTTCTTGTCCTACCTTGGAGGAGTGAAAATGAAAATATGAATATACTTTTCAAAACCTCAACATAGTTTTGGTGCAAGGGTGGGGAAGGCAAAGCTGTGGGGTTTTTTGCATTGCACATCCACAGAAAGTTCAGTTGGGTTTCTTTTCTTTATTTTTGCACCAGTGCCTGATTACCCTTTTTGAAATGTCCCAGGCAAGGCAACATTGTGGCTTGGAGAGTGTCATTTATCCCTAGAAAAAAAATCATAATTTCTTAGCCATAGTTACCTGTGGCTGCATTCTTGACCATTTTGCATGGACAGACAACCCCAGCAGTGATGCAGAATCACCTATTGCGGTTTGAGGAGGAAAGACTCCAAGAATTTCAGTTTTACTCCTTGCTTGGAAAAAATGATGGTCCTGATATCTCCAATGGGGTCACATAAAATACTGCATTCATTTTATGGTAATAGCTTTCTTCCCTTGGCGCTGTGTGGCAATGCTTAATTAACAAATGCTCAGAGCTGAGGAAAGACGTGAAAGATTGGAGATATTTGAGGTGTATCACCAAAACTATTTTCAAAGAGGTCACCAGTGGTGATTCACTTCAGAGAATTACTGCATTTTCCAGCAGCAGGGCCAAGCATAATAAGTGCAGAGGAAAAAAATTACAGGAGTCAAAACAAAGCAAACCGGGAAGTTTGAAGGTTTTCATTTGGTTTTAATGAAACAAACAACAAAAAAAAAATTGTTTGAGTCAGCTCAAAACATTTTCCTCATCTGCAAATGAAATGTTGAGTACCATTTGGAAGTCATTTAAAAGTTTTCTTTCTTATCTCTTTCTTTTAATATAAATTAGGTCAATCATTCAAGGAAAATGCCATTTGGAAATGAAAAATGCAAAAAAGCTTCAAATAGTTATTTTTCATAAAGGAAGCATTTTACCCTAAAAATACCCATGTGCCATGATTTTTAAACACTTCCCTTATTTCATTTGGTGACAAATTTCTTCAGCAAATTCAAGCAGTGTTTAGTCCCTGGTAAAAATATTCTGTTTATTAAAATATATATATTGCCCTCCACATCACAGATTACAAAGTGTTAATTGCTTGTCACCTAAAGCTGAATTCAGTAAGTGAGCATGAAACAAGACAGTGCTCCCAATCATCACCAGTGCTCTGGTGAAAATACCCAGCGAGTAACAGACCTGTATCAAACCAGACCAGAACCAGGGTGTGTTTTGTGACCATTATCCTTGGGAAGGGGCTCACAGACCTCATGATGCAGGAATTCAGGCAGGAATTCAGGTTCACCACTGAGCTTGTACAGGTCTACAACGACATCTGCACACTAAGACGCTGGTCAAGTGTCAAGAGAAGGCTACAGCCCACACCTCCCACATTTTCTCTGGTCATTCTTATAGCAGCAAGGGCTAGAGGAGGTCACAAAGATTATTAAAGGGATGAAACTCCTCTCCTGTGAAAAAAGATTTAGACAATTGAGTTTGTTCAGACTGGAGAAGAGGAGGCTCCTCTTGATATTTGAAGGGGCTACAAGAGCTGGAGAGGAGCTGTTTACAAGGGCATGGAATGATAGGGCAAGGGGGAATGGCTTTAAAGTGATGGAGGGCAGGTGTAGATATTGGGAGGAAGAAATTCTTTACTGTGAGGGTGGTGAGGCCCTGACACAGGTTGCCCAGAGATGTTGTAGCAGCCCCATTCCTGGAAGTGTCCAAGGCCAGGTTGGATGGGGCTTGGAGCAACCTGAGATAGCAGAGGTGTCCCCGCCTATGGCAGGAAGACTGTAACTAGATGGTCTTTAAGGACTACCAGCCCAAATCAATCTATGAAAGTTTGGAAATGTAACAAAAATATCTCTCATCCTATGGCCATTGGGACATTTCTCCTAATAGAAGCATCTCTCAGCTTAGTAACTGAGTATTTGCCTACCTCAAAAAGTGGTGATGGGTACAGGAAATATTGGAGTGTTGGGAGGTTTTACCTTGTTCTTGAAACCTTGGGGTCAAACCATACCTGTCCCACTTCTGAATATACACCATTAAAAATATGCCTTTTTTTAATACCGAGTGCTGTTACTCTGAATGTTCCATACAAGGTAAGGTTTATTCTTTCTGAAGGCTTTGGAGTACTTTTGGCTGAATGGCCACGTGTGTGTCATGTTGGATGCTGGATATTTTGCCCCCAGGGTAAGGGGCACAACCCACGTATTTATGCATGTGCTAAAGCACAGTAACCCTGACCACCCTATCAGCCTATCTCGCTATCAGCACCTCCATCTGCCTGTATATTTTATCTCATCCTTCTCTATTTATTTATATTGCCGTGATATCTGAGATCCTGCCTACACTCAGCTGCCAGCGGCTCAAGCTCGTGTGCTGCACAGGAGGGGAAGGCACGAGGAGCGGGTGCAAGGCTCAGCCTGGCCAGACATAGTTGTATAACGAAGGCAGATTTGCCTCTACAAAGTGCAAAATCTGTGTGGGTTTGCCCTTTTTTTTTTTTTTTTTGGCTGAGGTGTTGTTTTTTTGCAAGGTGATCATGTGAGGAGGTGCAAAAAGGTATTCAGATCACTTCCAAACAAGCTCAAATTCACCCAAGTGGTGTCAGAGCTGGTTGGGGTTTTTTTTCTCTCTGATATTTGTTTTTCAAGCATTCGTTTCCCAGCCATGTTGTTTGCTCATCTCTGAGTGTTAAATACTGGGAGGTAACATCTAATTGTGGTTTTCCTGAGGGCGCTGAAACACATAAAATGCACACAGGCTCGAGGTCAGTGTCCTGGAAGTGTCAGCTTTCTCCCTCGGAGGAAGCCGGTGCAAGTGGTACCTCGTGAATCACTCTCCCAAGGCTGTATACCTGAGATTCTCAAATTCTGCCTGAAGGAGGGGAGAAACGTGGCTCAAATGCTATTTATCACCCCTGTCTTTCAACAGCTCAAGCAGAGTCATCCAACATCTGCAGCACCGCTGAAAGGCTCCTGTCCATGTTTGCAAGGAAGGTCACGCAGAGGTAACTGAGCACTGCTGCACTTAACCATTTCTCTTGACCTGATGGGTTGTTCCCCTTTTAAATCAAACTTTGGGCACAGCCTGCCTATGTTCCCAAGGGATTTATTCTTTTTACCAGTCTTTTTAGAAATGGGAGATAAAAGGTAGGGTATGAAAAATTCTGTGGGCTCTGTTCTGGGGTTCTCTTATGCGGAACCCCCATTTCCAGGCTGGCAAAACTTAGAAATGTCAGCACTGTTTTTGTTACAGAACATTTGATTCATAGTGTATCCTACTTGTAAGACCCAGATGGCCTTACAAATGTCAGTGAGTTATGCCCCATGTCTAGTGGGTGGAGCTATTCTTAGTAGTAGAACAAACATAACCAAGATATTAGATTGGGATTTACACCCTTACATTCCTGGATTATAGAGGAGCAGCTGAAGGACTTGTGAAAATACACAGGTTTGGCTCATGTGGGCTGACTTCTCTTGCCCCACCACTACCTGATGTCTTGGAAGAATCTGTTGCATCACAATATTTTAGCAACCTTCCAAAAGTCTGTCCTAAAGAACTAAAACAATGCACATTCCATGAGCCTGGCAAGACACCTACCCTTCAGGATGAGATTTCTGAAACCATTTGAGACTGATTCCCTGCATTGAAAAGAACCTACTGCTGTCCTTGGAGTCTCTGTGTTGAGACACTTAACTTGCCTTGGAAAGGCTGNTCCCTGTTAACGATGGGATTTCTGAAGTCAGGCTGTGTTGGCCTAGCTTGATTATTGATCACAAAGAGCACAGATTAAGTCTAAGAATAACCTAGGAGTGGAGAAAATTAGCCTTTGCTAGAAGTGTCCCTCCCATTGGAGGGATTGCATTTAGAAACTGAATACAAAAAATTAAAGAAGGTTAACATTCATTTTTCATTTTGTGCTGAATTATTTTTAAATGCATTATAGGTCAAGGCAAAATATTTTGTTCAACTTCACCCTAAAATTTTCACATTAATTTGCCCTATTAATATATTTTTTTGGTTGGTTGGTTGATTGGTTGGTTGATTGGTTGGTTGGTTGGTTGGTTTTTTTAAGTAAGTCCATTTTTTATGCAAAGTGCTTTTGCAAAATAAAATATCAAAACTTTTTGCTTTTTAAGCATGAAAGCAAATACATTTGAAAAGAGAAACATTTTGAAAATGTAGAAATTATATACTTGGGGATTAAATTTTTCCCACAACTTTTTTTCTGTCACCTTCAAGCTCAGTTCTGAAATGAGTCGACATCCCTTTCTCATGTTATTTTTTTAGTAAAATTAACTTGAAAACAAAACCCAGCTTCAGAGAGACTACAAACTTAATTGATTCACTAGGAACTTAGCTCCTGTGAGAAGAACCCAATGTGGTGCCATAATCTAACACTGTCTTTAGCAGCCAAAATTATTTTTCATGCTATTAATGTCTAACTTTTTTAAGATTGACAACTGAAACAACCACTGATTTTTTTTTTTTTGCAAGGCCATGCTTTGTGTGTCATCATGATTACAGATTTAGAGGACCTATCAGGATTTTAATCCCAGAAAGCAATATTTCTCAGACAGAGTATCACCTTGCTCCTGCCATGGCAAAGTACTGCAATAGCAGGCTTGTTGTAAAGGGGGTTTCGGCATTTCTGAGGTCACTGATTGGAGTTAGATGGGGCTGGTACTATTATGGCAGTTACTTTACTCTTTTCTTTTAGCTTTGAAGCTTTTAACCTCACCCTCAGAAGTGTATTGTTATTCTTGCATAATGAAGGAGATACAATACTTTGCATCTCAAATGCTTTCACAATGTTTGATGACATAAGGCTAATTAGCTCCATTTTTCAGATGTACAAAAAGATGAGAACCTAATAATTTACAGAAATAGGCATTGGAGCCTAAAGCTCTCTGTCACCTTCCCCGATAAAGTCAAAGCTAAGGTGGGCGGGGAAAAATAAATACAATTTTTTAAGGGCCACTTCACAGATTTGTGTGTACATAACCATAATTTTGAAACAGGTTAAATGAACGAGTTAAAATAGGCCTCAGTAGTCCTGACTTGATTTTAGAGCTTTAACAATGCTTTACCAGTGAAATAACACCCCCTTAAGATGTGTGAAGCATTAATTCTACGTAGCTGAGAATCAAAGTATTTATGTGTTTGTTTATTTACCTATACAATGGCATTTCGAGCTTCTTTAACATCATTGCTGCGTCTGGGTGCCCTCCAAATACATGCTCAGATGCTAGATAAGATAAATATTTCAAATTATTTGTGTCTATAATTATTGCTGTTACTGCCAGGAGCCCTTTTGATACCAAAAAGAAAACCTGATTAATGCAAATTAGTTGATCATAATAAACATAAAAAAGAATCACTGCAGCACTGAGCACAGTTTTGACATAAAAACAAAGATGTGCAGATCTGAAAAGGTTTGGGCCTCAGAGACTTTACTGGGATGCCATTTTGGGTGGAAGTTTTTAGAAGAGGAGCAATAGGAGTCTCTCTCCTAACCTACCTGCTGTATTCCTTGGAAATTCCTTTGCAGTCCAGTAGTGCATGGCCACTTCCAAACTCACCAGAAAATCTTCTGTGGGAAGGTCAAAGGCCAGCAAAGTCATCCTTGCTTTTCATGAGGTCAGTTCTGGCTGAGACTTATCTCTCTCATTTCCAGATACTGGCAAAGCCCCCATCTTCAGTAAAGCTGCTCCATGAAAAGAAGTGGGCCTTTCCAGGATGTGGATAGCATCCTTTGAAGGCGGTCTAAAATATGTATAAGGCACTTTTGAAGTGCCTTTTTCTCTCTGCTTACTGTCGAGAAGCTCCAGACAACCACTGGTAAGTAAACCTTGTATTTGTAGCCTGGGAAAGCCTGAAGCCTGGGGACACATATTTGATTAGTTATATCTGAAAAGGTCATGGTTGCAGCTGGACATTTTTGCTGATCTAAGGACCTAATACTAAGCCTGAGGAGGTAGAAAAACATGTAAAATGGTCCAGGTAAAGAAGCAAGAACAGTCAGAAATTTGTTGCAAGAGACCTCAGGAGGAAACCTTTTTTATTTCCAGTGTCCCCAGTGAGTCACTGGCCAGCTCCGATGAGCACCTATGCAGGTTTTGGGGATCAGAGGATTCTAAATAAAAGCCTTTTCTTGAAACCAGGAATATTGTTACTGTATACACACTGCAAACACAGTTTGAACACAAATGTATTTCACGCAGGTAAACTAACGGCTATAATTCAGACATAACTTCCTGGATTAATTCCAGCCTTAGTCTCACAGCTCTGACACCACCGAAATAATTACTCTGATACAACTGAGGACAGAGAGAGGCTTCTCCTGAGCACCTAAAATTTTACAGGACCAGCCCAAATGACAACTCCATGCCAGGGGAAATTCTACTTTCCCTATGTATAAAGGAGGAAAAACTATATTGGGATACTGGTACAAAGAAAAAAAAAATGACAGAGAAAGATCAGACAACCCTTTTCCATCTGTTTTTTCATTGCCTGAGGCACATGTGCTGTGAACATTTGGAAGGAAGACTGCCACCTTCATAACCGCCTCTCACTGAATGTCAACTGAGTGTGGTCAAGATTACATCCCAGGCTTGAATCTCCTCCTGGGAGTTTCTTTTTGAAAAGCCTCACACTCCAGGGCAGGCAATGGCATCTATTGATCACCTGTGACAGGTTGTCTGCTCCTTTGAGGACCAAGAATGGCTGACAGCCCACGAAATCCAACCCCCACTCAGGGCTCTGCCAAAGTCAACAAATGAGGCAGGAGGCTTTCCATCAACATCTCAAGGGAGAGGAGAGGGGCTTTTCAGAAGCCACCTCTTCCATAAGATCAGGATTTGAGTTGATTCATATATTTCTGAATCAACTGCTGAATCAACTGAATCCATCCTGCTGCACTTAATGCTTCAAGGTGCATTGCTGAACACAAGTAGCAAATCTAGCAAAGACTAGAGGCCTTAAGGATGTATTATACGAGACAGGGGAATTGTGTCAGAAATTAAGAAGCAGACACTTGAATGCAGGATCTTCTGAAACAAGATCATGTCTTTTTATACACAGTAAAAGTTTCACTTCGGTTTAGCAGAAGGGATGCAGAATAAATTATTTTGAAGGTCAGTCTGATAGATCATATTTGTGGGTGCTCACCCCATCACCTGATATGAGTCTCTCACACTGCTCCTAATCCCATACTGCAGGTAATGGGAACACAAATGTCTCCATACCCATAAACTGTGGAGAGAGCACATCCCCTGTCCAGCTAATGTAATCTACCCGTGTTTCTAAGCCAGAGTCAGTCCCCAAACTGAAAAACTGTCAAAGATTATGTTTAAAATACATTACAGAACTATCTAAAAGCACCTGGAAATTTTTCTGATTATCCCGCAACAGTAGGAATATGTTTATATGGATCGATCTTGACCAAAGCACTTATCAAAATCAATAAACATCTATAGGCATGATAGATGTTTTCCCTTCCATGTCCCTGGATTGTCAGTGACTACAGCTTTCCACTGCCTTAAAGGAAAAATGGCTCATGCTCCTAACCCAGGAGACTTATGGTGGAGAAGAGAGAAAATTTGGTTGTCCAATAGCCTGAAGGAAGAACTTAGTCAAAGAAACTCAGTAATTCCTGAGAATGAGCAAAGAATGAGACCTGGCAATTTATTTTAGCAAAACTGGGATGAAGGCCTGGTCATCAAAGTTTGAAGACAGATTTGATTTGGAGAGCTATTCACTCTACATGCACAGTGAAGATGCATGATGTCATGTCAGAGAGGTGGATCAAGTAGACCAGAGGGAATGGAAAGAAAATTCAGTGAAAACACGGGATTTCCTCATCTCTTCAAACATCATAAATCATGTCTGAGTTGCTTAGTCACTCTGTGTTGATCTATCATACTCCAGTAAAGCAAGTACTTAAATGCTTGAATACCCTGATGTCTTCGAGAATGCAGGAGGCTTGAAAAGCTTGTTGCCTCCTACCTCTCTTCTGCCTCAATTCTTAAAATAAAACCTAAAGAAATCTTCCAGAGACCAACTCCTTCCACTCAGTTTGGGCAGATTTCCTCTGCACCGCAGGCAAGCGAAATCTGAGACCCACTGCTAAAGCCAGAAGCCAAGGAAGACCTGGATGTTGTCCACTCCAAGGGCAAGAGCTGAGAGACAGGACACTGAAACAGCAACTCAGAGCAGAGATATAGAATTTGCTGCTCAAGGTTTGTGTGATAAAACTTCCAGTCAATTTTCCAATGAAGTGATAAGGAGAGACTCTCCCCACGAGAGTCTGCACTCCAGTTTTGCATCCGTTGATGCAAAAGGACAACTCTGCAGAACAAAAAAAACCCATTCCTATATGACATCCATGAAGTACCTATGCAGAGACAACAGGGACAAATATCCATCGTCAAATCCATAGGCTTTCACCTTCCTCTCCCATGACCCCTTTGGAAAAGGTTTCCTAAATACAAATAAGGTTGGCAGGAGCAGATGGAAGCATAACTCTTTTTGGATGTCCAGGATTTTAAAGAAAAGCCACCCTACGGAAATTAATAGACAAGAATATCCCTGTTCTGTCCATGCATACAGCACACAGAATGAAAATCCTTATAGAAAGGTTATCAGTGTCTGACAAACTTAATCAGGTTTTCATAAAGAAAAACATCCTGCCTGCTATTAATGGAAAAACCCTGGGTGACTCTTCAGAAATCCATCATATGTTCAGTCCCTCCTTCCTCATTTTTGGCTTTCCCATGGGTCTTGTTCAATTCCTACTTGAGGATCCTCCTTTCTCTGGGCTCAGCATAATTTTATATTCCCCTCCACTTCCTGTTCCATACTTATGCTTTAAAAAAAGTCTATTATGAAGCAGCTGCAATAAAGAATAACAGTTCAGGACCTGTGTCTATTCATTGCTGTTTCCTCAGAGTCCCTAAATATAGTTAAAATTTATCACAGAATCTATAAATCTGCTCCAGTGCGACGCTGCAGGAAGTAAATTCATCAGCCATCATTTCTGCATGCATGGAGAACAGGGATGACCTTCTGCAACTGGCTTGAGGTTTTGCAAGGGAGACAACTTCACCTCGTACAGAGAGGGATCCTCTGCCCTCCCTGGTCATGGGCAATCATGGGATCTGGGGAAACAAACCAAAAATGTCAGAAACAAGTCATCAACACCCCTCGTCATTCACAGCAGCCCATACTGCTTTCTTCTGACTTTGTAATTTTTTCATGATGGTTGCACCTGAGAGAAGAAGCTCTTCTATGAATGGTGAGTATCAGGGAAGAGTGCAATTAAAAGCAGAACTGGAGCTGAAGGATTGTATTCTGACTTGGAATAAAGAAATCCAGGTCTGCAGACAGCTGTGCTACCTGCAGCCGTGTTATGCAGTGGGTGATTCGTGGCTTATCAGGAAAAGAGTTATCCACTCAAGAAGTGTAAGAAGGTTAATGTGATTTTAACACAGAAACAGTGAAATAAACAGCTGCACTGTAATATTGCAATGCAATATTAATAGGGAATTAAAATGGTTATGGGTTAAGTCTAAATACACAGGTGGTTCACTAATTATCGACGTTAGCATGAACACCAGCATGTGAGGCTTGCAAGCAAACTTTCCCTGAGTGTTTCAGTCACTTCTGTCTTCCCAGAGGACAGGTTTTCATTAATTATTTCAGTGCCTCTGGAGTCGACAGTAACCCAGAGTGGAAATGTAAAAGGACAGGTTAAATAACCAGGTGTTTTGTACCTTGAGAGAAAAAAAATGAGTTGAGCTCCAGGTCAAAGCCTTAATTTAAACTTATAACAAGGGAAATATACTTCTAAGATAGAGTGATCCAACATCCAGCCGGGAGTCTGCATAGCCTCAGGGCATTGTGTGAAACAGGTATAAATTTGCTATACATTTGTGCTGTGCCTTGGTTTCTGTAGAGCTGTAGCTTAGATATCCACACAGGCACACACAGAACCAGCAAAGACAGGCAGATGACACAGGGGCCCTCCGGGTCTCTGGGTATAAATACACTTAGGCACAGGCACAACACACATTGCATTTCCTTTGTGACAAAGTGTGAAGTCCATACCACCCATAAGCACCCACCTATACCTGTAAGTGTGTATTTCTACAGAAGAATGCAACCAAAAATTTAATTTTAAAAAAAACTGTGTGAAAATTAAAAAATCAGCCACCAAAATGTTAGGAAGCACCAGACTGAATTACTCACCCTTCCTCCACCTCTATTGTTCCTTCTACATATGACAATCACACCTTTTTATTTTCCTTTACCTCATTCGGGGCACAGGGAGGACATTGCCCTTCCTGAGCCATGGACCTGTATTTTGCTTACTCCTCCCTCCTGCTTTCTTGCAGACCCATTGAAGCTGATGGGTTTTCCATGGTGCTCATCAATCTGCGTCCAAGCTCTGCACAAGTGATGGATTTATCTTCACAACACATCTTTTCTCCAGATTTAGGGATGGGAGGAAGTGGAAGAAATTAAGCACTGGATTTGCAGTTCAGGTTGAAATGAACATTGTATTTTTAAAGAATTCGATATTTGATAGTCTGAAGGATAAATACAGGCATGAGACTCTCTGGCTTCAGATAGCACTGAGAGTTCTGTACCCACAAAGCAGAGTTCAGGGTGTGAAATTTGGCATCTTAATGATGATCACACATTTAGTACCTGTTTCCATGTGACAAGACAGGGTTGACTTTTCCGATGCCATACAGAACCTCTAGGAAAAGAGGTAGGGGTAAATAGGCTATTTTTAAAGGCTTAGTTTACAGGGTTTTTCAATAAGAACTTCTTTATGTTTGTTATCCCAAACACCTCCTAAGCTTTAAAAAAAACAAAATGGGTTCCCTCTTGTCCCTTCATCACTCATCCTTGATTCTTCCCCAGATTAAAACCAGTCTTGAGTGAATCAAGAGTTTCAGTGACCAAAAATGAGTATGAGAACATGTGGTCTATGATTCTGTGGACATTAGAAATACAAGTGATTCTGGAGGGGAAAACAACCCGTGCTGAGGACTGAAAGATCATATTTTGGGGGGGTAACTTCAGTGCAGTTTTATTCTGGCCCTGAGGCCTGAGTTCCCATGAGTGTAGTAGGTGGAGGTCCAAGGAAACCAGGCTGCATGAGCCAAGACAAAATCTCATCACTCCAAGGTGGAACTACTACTACTTTCTTGGAGGAAATCAGTTCAAAAACACATTGCTAATCTGAACCTAAGTGCAGGTCTAGATGCATCCTAAATCGACTCATCATTCAAATGTACAGGATAAAAATTAGAAGTTTGCAGACTGTGTTAATTGCAATATTTCTATTTTCTTCAACCTCAAAGCACTGAGATTGGTAATCCTAAAAATATCCCTTCAATATCACATCTTTGTGCACAGGTGCACCACTATGGGAACAATAGAGCTAAAACATTTTCTGAGATCCTAGAATCCCAGAATATCCTGAGTCAGAGAGGACCCATAAGGATCGAGTCCATCTCCTGGCTCTGCACAGGACAGCCTCAAGAGTCACACCATGTGCCTTGAGACCATTGTCCAAACACTCCTTGTGCTCTGTCAGGGTTGGCGCTGTGACCACTTTCCCTGGGGAGCCTTTTCCAGGGCCCAAACACACTCTGAGTGAAGAAACTTTTTCTAATATCCAACCTAAACCTGCCCTGACTCAGCTTCGGGCCATTCTCTCAGGCCTTGTCATTGATCACCAGAGAGGAGACATCAGTTCCTGCCACTGCTCGTCCCCTTTAGCTGAGGAAGCTATAGAGTGCTATGAGGTCTCTCCTCAGTCTGCTCTTCTGTAGGCTGGATAAATCAAGGTGATAAGGTTGAAAATAATACATAGGATGTCTTGATTCAAGTCTCATTGCATTACCCATTAGGAGACTTTCCACTGATGTCAGTGGAATTTTGCTTGGAGTAAAATGTAGCTGCAACGGACACATCAGCACAGCAGCTATTGCTCACTAAAATTCCCAAAAGGAATTTTGCCTGCAAAAAGACCACAAGATTTGACCCCACTGATGACTTCCATGGTGTTTTCTGCACAATTTAGATTGCCAAAGTGGAGCCATGACTCAGAGGGTTTTCCTGCTCCAACCTGCCCATCATCAGCTCTTTCCTGCAACCTCAGCAATGAAGAAAGGCAGAGTGGCCATTCACAAGGTGTTTGCCCAAAAACAGCAGTCCTCAGCCTTTCTGTAAACCAGATTTTACTCATTAAAGGGAAGGAAAGAAGGAATAAAAGCCCACCCAAGCAAACAAACAAAACAAAGCAAACACAAAACATAAGCACAAACACACAAACAAAACCCTTCAAGACATTGAAATTCTGGAATATTTGCTCAATGAGAATAATTTTTTTTTAAAAAATTAATTGAGAAATTGATAGAACACTAATGTAAATTTAGCATCTGATGCAGTAGTTGGGGGGACGTGATCTTAGGGATTCTGTTCATCCTCTTCCTGACATGGAAATGCAAGATAATTGATGTAAGAAGTCTCTAGACAAAATGTATATATTTCCTTGAGTATATGCAGACAGAGTGTCTCCACTCGTGTCCTTTTCACGATGCTCATTCTCTGGGCTCGCCCCAGTCCTGCTGCATTTCACTCAATGCCCCTAAGACCTGTGAAACAACATCAGAAGGAAACTGCAAGAAGGTGTTTCCACTATTGAGGAAAAAAAGAGTTAGAGAGAGAAACTCAGGAGCCAGCTCCATCTAAAGCAAATGGAAAGATCCCCCACAAAAATTGCCAACTGCGAAATTCTACCATGCAAATCCTCCTCTAATTTTTGCCATTGCTGTGGTCCTGGAATCAATATTTTAGTCCAATTGCAATCTGTTGATGAGCGAAAGGAGGGAAAGGTTGTAGCATTGCGAATTAAGAAATAATAATCTCTCAAGCTTAATATCAGCAAAGATGATTATTTCCTTTGATTTGTCAGGCTAATTGAAAATAGCTTTATACTTCGCAGATGATTAATTAGGAGCCAACAAGATCTCCATTTGCATCTCAGTAATTCTTCACTCTGTTTTATTTCAACATTTAGTCTTTATGCTTAAAATATTCATTGAGAAAGCAGAAAGGTGATTAACATAAGGTTTTAAATGTGTACCATTTGTTCTGACTTTTCTTTTTTTACACATTTTTGTCAACAGAGAAGAAAGGGAAGAATATACAACATTACAAAACAATTACTGCCTGTTCTGCTTCCATCTGCCAAATCCTCCTTTATGGTAGACATAGTTTAACTAGGTTCATTTTGAAACAGGGGAGAAAGAGCCCAAATAAAGGTCAATCCTCTGCCCCTCCTCCCTCATTCCCAAATCACTGACAATTTGACCTCTGTATAACCATCCTGAAAGTTTTGAAGAGTTTTCTTTCTTACATGAAACACCCTCACTCACGTGAACCATCCTGCTGCAAAAGATTAGACCATGCCACTGTTACCCCTCCCTCCAGAGATCACTCAAGAGAAAGTGGGTTCAAACAGACGTGACAGATACAATGATATTTTTCCATCCACCTGGCACTGAAAGGCAGAAGTACGCATATTTCTGGGTGAAATATTTCACTCAGCATTAAAAAAAAGTAAAAATAATTTGCAGGTCATGTATGTTGAGGTTTTTACATTTGGGGGTTGTATTTTTATTTGGGATTTTTAAAGTATTTCCTCACAGCCTTGGCAACCTCTGTCTTATCACACCACACTTAAATCTCCAGCAAATGGAGTGGTTTGATAAGAAATTTAACCCTTCATTTGGAAGGTGAATTCCCGACCCTTATGATAGTATAAAGAAGCTGGATGAGTAAACTCTGGAAACTAAAAGAAGGATGGATTCTTAAGGATTAAACCACCAGAAATCAAATTATAAGACCAAACTTTGCTGTTATCAATAGTAATATTAATTAAAATTGCACTATTTCAAGGAGAGCTCTTGCAGGATGGGACTTGCTAAAGGCCTTTGAATTTTTGTGAATTTTCTTCTATCATCAAATCCAGCCTGTCAGAATGGATTCTGCCCATTCCTCCAAGCACAAGGACAGACCTGGTCCATCCTGATTTCACACCAAGATCTCAACTCACAAGGTGTTTGCCCAAGAACAACAGGTCTCAGCCCTTTCTGTAAACCAGATTTTACTCATTAAATTGTTTGATCTATCACTGAGTACCCAATGAGACAGAGTAAAATGTGCTTTTCCAGCTCCTGTCCAAAACCTTTCCTTTTTTCAAAAAGCAGCCGGGAACATAAGGACCCTGCTGTACCTTTGCACTTATCCCAGTCCCGAATTGTCCTCAACACCAGTTTGGGCATGGTTGCCTGAGACCCAAAGGGACCCATCCCACATGGGAGCCCAAAATCACGCAGGGGCAGCAGCTGGGCTGCGATTCGAGGGACAGGGAGCACACAGCGGACAGAGGGGTTACACTAACATGCAGTCCATTTATTTTTGAGGGTTTTTTCCTTTGTTCTGTGATTTATCTTTTTTTTATCAAGCCACTGCAAACACTGCTTTGGCTGTCAGCATGAGCGCAGAGACAGACATTCCCGTACCCGTGGTAATTATGCAATAAATACCATCCAAGCAAATGTTAAGAAAAATTAATAAAGAAAGAAAAATATTCCTTTTCCCACCCCCCCAAGCACAAAACACTGTTAAGTCAACAGAATTTAATCTAGTTTATTCTCCAAAAAAAAAAAACCAAAGGAGGAAAAAAAATGAAAACAAAAAAAAAAAAAAAAAACAAGACTTATCACTACCACAAAAAAAATTTTTNTTATTCTCCAAAAAAAAAAAACCAAAGGAGGAAAAAATATGAAAAAAAAAAAAAAAAACAAAAGCAGGTCTTATCACTAGCAGTAAATAAATTTGTACAACCATTCAGTCTGTATAATAGGATGAAATAAATCTACATCTTTCTTATTTTGGTGCGTTGAATTATACATACAAACAACAATTACAGGAACTTGTTCACAATGCGTATAGACCTGGAGAATGGCTATCTGAAACCCCCTTGTTGGCAATGTCCGCATGTTAACACTGATTGCCTGACACCATTGGTACTTCCTATGTAAAAGGCCCATGGCCCAAAATGAATGATCTCCCTACAGGTTTTATTTATTTAGTTATTTAGTTAGTTAGTTAATGCATCATCAAAACCGTTCTAGCCAGCCCCCTCCCCCTCCCCGGAAACAAAAAAAAAAAAGAGAAAAAGGAAGAAAACCAACCCAAAAAAAAACAAAAAAAAAAATAAAATAAAATAAAAGGAGAAGACATGACTGGCAGTTGGTCCATTTGTTCGTAAGACCGCGTTTCCTCTTGGTCTGCATTGTTTGTTTTTCTGGTTTTTAAATTGTCCTCCCATCTTCTTTTTTTTTTCTTTTTCTTTAAAAAAAAATTCTCTCGGAGTCCTTCATGCCTTTTTCTTTACAGCTCCTCAGATGCAATAAAGTCTTCCTCAAATGTACAGTATTTCTTACAATATAAGTTATATGCAATGTTCAGCGTTTTTTATTTTATTTTATTTTATTTTTTCACAGCACTAGAGATCCTGTCCAATAGGGAATGCAAGTTCTGAATGGCTTATTCACAAATGGTATCCAGATTCAGTGGGTAAGAATACATAGACGCCATAGTGAGTTCCTTTAAAAAGTGGCAAACATCACTTTTTTAAAACTTTTTTTTTTACTTTTTTCTCTTTTTTTCTTTTTTTTTCCTTTTTTGTGCTTTTTGTAGTTTTTTTCTGTGTTTTTAATTTTTTTCTCTCTCTCTGTCTTACGCCTTCAAATAACTTTTTTTTTTTTTTTTTTAATTTTTTTAATTCTTTTTTTTTTTCCCCCTCCCATTTGATTCGGGATGTCAGACCCATAACCACACGCCTGCAAAAATGCAAGTAGTATATAAAGTAAATCTCATTTTGAGACCGTAAGCATTCAGCAGGGGAGTCTCTTGCTAACCCATGGCAGTGACCATACTGGAAGGGTGGTGAGGTCCGAAGGAGAGGCTGGATGGAGGATGCATCGGTGTCGGTGTGGTCAGCATGTGGCTGGAGTGACTGAAAGGTGAAATGTGGCTGATGGAGGACATGTGTCTGGAGAGGGCGGCGGGGTTAAAGGAGCTGCTCTTGGGAAAGTCTTCAAGGTTGTCATGGACCTTTTTGCACTTTTTGGATTTGCTAGACATTTTTCGGTTTCTGGTCTGAATTCCTTCTTTCTTCATAGTCAGGGGTCTGTTAATCTAAACAAAAATCAATTATTTTTTTGTGCTTCCATCCCTTCTCCCCAAATCACCATGGGATCCATGTACCCCATGCCTCAGCCCAGCAGGACCAGCTGGTCATAGCCCCCCTCCTCCCCTGTAGACACCGTGGGCCATGGCTACCCAGCCTCTCCATTTCCATCCCAAAATTCAGATCCCTCCAGGAAATCCCAAGTTCAGTTGAAATTTCTGAAGACAAGACGACAGAAAATTGCTGGCAGAGCCACACAGGAGCAAAGCATACCCGAATAATTCACAGCAGCTGAAAAATTTCAACTATCTGCACATTAGGTAATTGTACCGTGTTTAGGTATGAAACCAATCATTACCTCCTGGAAATATTCCCCACAGACACCGTCTCACCCTGAGGCTTCCTGTCTGATCTAAAACCATTAGCAGCAAGAACTGCTGGGATTTCAGTGCTATGAGGAGGCTCAAGCTTTCACAGCTACATTACAGAGCTGGGCAACTCTTCACAAGAGGGACAGGCATTTGTCTTATTTTTCTTCTTTCTAAAGATTTTGCTCTGATCATCCTTTCTGGTTTACTTTACCTAATCTGATTTTATTTCTAAAGCCTTCCAGATTTTTTTAGGGGGGGCTGAAACAGGTATCTGTGCTGCCCAGCAAAGCATCTTCTACATGCATAAAAAAGTATCTGTAGGAAAACTGAATTTTAAATTCTCCCTCTGAAACTACACAGCAGAAATGATCACCCGTTCTGGTGATGAGGGTTAGGAAATGGTAGCAAAAGATCTGTTGGACCTCCTGTAAGAAACTCTTATTACTCTTATTACTTGAAGCCGTCCTGTGCAGGGCCAGGAGCTGGACTTTGATGATTCAGGTGGGTCTCTTCCAACTCAGGATATTCCATGATTTTGTGATTCAATACTGCATAGAGAGCCAGCACCACAACATACACTAGCACAGGTGACCATGAAACCCCTGTAAACCATACTTGGGAAGAGATTTATGCACCCAATGTCCATAAACTTAAAAATCTGGAGCTGGGAGTCTACATGGGTCTTGCTCTGGCTCCTCTGCAAGATTTCACCTACAGCAGAAGGCAGCAAATCACCCTGAGGCTGAACCACTTTTTGTAATAAATGTGAGCACATGAAGGTGCTGATGGACATTCTGGAAAACGGAGAAAATGGAGAAAAAATGGATCCACTGTCTACCAGTGTCTGCTGTGAAGGACAATGAAAAAATGTCCCTGCAAGGGTCCTGAGCAACTCTTTGTCCATAAAACCTTAAATCAGCACAAGGAACAAAGCATTCCCTTCTTCCAGATCACAGCAAAGTTTCACTTGTTGCTCCTCAGCTCCTTCCTGGGCCCTTTCCCCACAGCATGTGAGTCATTCCTGGATTTCTTTCCCCAGGGAGACTGGGATAAAATAGCTCCCTCTTACATGCAAAGATGGAATTATGGGGAGAGGAAGGACCAGGCTCATCTCTGGTTTAGGCATCCCAAAGTCTGTCACCCCAGTCTGAATTTGTGACCCCAGGTTCTTTTTACCAGCAGTCACAGGAGCCTTCACCTCACCTGAAAATGGGTGAATAAAAGGTTGGTTCCTCTGCCCCTGGATAAAGGGAGCTGGAGAGAGCAGGCTTGCTTGCCAGCAACTAAAGGTAGGAAGGAAGAATCTTCCCATGAGCAGCCCAACAACAGCCCTGGGGCAGCAACAAGCAAAATTTAAAATGTCATTGGCTCCAAACACAACATGACCTGTCTCCCTGGCTTTCTGTCCTCACTGAGCTAATGAGGATGCACACACAAAGATAGCCCTCTGCTCCAGATCAATGACTGGGATGGGAAAGCTTTGCCTGGCCCATTTTAAGTTTTTAACAGGGATGTGTTGCCCAGGTTCAAAGCCAGGAAGAAGTCCCAACTGAGCCCCACCAGGCAGCGATGTTAGAGGAGACCAGGAAGTGTAAATCCATGATGAATCCAGCTCAGATTTGGGGAGGCATGCACAGCCCCAGCCCCACCAGCTGCAAATGAGGTCTGTATCATGACACAAAGGCTCAGGAGCAGCCAGACCAAATTTCCAGCTGAAGCAGCAAAGGTGCAAGCTTGGGAGCTGGTTGTGGCAAAGCGATATAAGCCTGGTGATGGAACTGGGGCTGTGCTGGGTCTCGGAACAAACACAGGGTCCCGACCCTTGCTTGGTGTCATGTCCCACAGGACAGTGAACACTTCCCCAAAGCAACATCTCTCCTGTTTCACTCAATCACTAAGAACAGGCTGGCCCAGGCCATGATTTGATGTGAAACTCAAGGATGGGAACAGCAGCTCTGTGTCAGGATGGTGACAAAGCCATGGCCAGCCTCACAGCTGGGGTCAGAGCTGCTAACTGGTCACATCACGGTCTCACACTTCAAGCAGGTTACTAACCCAAGAGCCAAACAGATAAGGACTCAGGGAAATGTCATGAACCAGCACAGTCAAAGCAGCAAGCTGGAAAATTTGTCCAGTGACTTCAAAGACCAGTCACAGCAGGGTTAAAGTGGTCCCCAAAACATCAAAGCTAAGGACCCATCTCTGTTTCTGGGGTAGAGAAATGAAAGACCCGGAGGGAAGACCTTCTCTGTGAAAATTCATTCTGATAAAAATGACAAACACATGCTAAATTAAAATTAAACCAGCCCAATGCATGTATATGAAATTCATTAATTTCAGATGGAGCCAATTAATTATGGGCAGGAATTATGCTCTTTGTTTTATCATATGCAAAATACTGACTGCTCTGCTCTCGGGACACATAGCCCTGCTTTGGGGTATTGTGAAAGGGGCCTTTTCTGGTGAATTTTA
Organism: Ifrita kowaldi; assembly: GCA_013398055.1. Lineage (NCBI taxonomy): Eukaryota > Metazoa > Chordata > Aves > Passeriformes > Cinclosomatidae > Ifrita > Ifrita kowaldi. Next base: position 22,768 of record VZRS01014758.1, on the reverse strand, counting down.
CCAAAAATAATGGCAAATCACTCACTCCTGTGGGCACAGGCCAGCTTGCTGTGCACCTCCAGCCAGGTACACTCCCACCCATCCCTGAAGTGTGCGAAGGCTCATCCCACTTCTAAGGACTAAAATAACAAGGATGAGAACCTCATATTCAACAGATCAAATCCAGGGGATAGTCTTAACCGTTATAGGTCTGATCTTGCTCTGACTGAAGACAATGGGATTTTGCCATTGACCTCAATAAGGTCCTGTCACTGAAGCGGATTTATCCTTCAGACATAGTCATTACAATGTTGGGTTAATCTTCCAGGCTGGCTGTATCTTAGAAAGCACTCTGGGATGCCATGGGATGAAAGGCACCGTATCAATGTGAAATATTAGTCATTGTTAATACTGGTGTTAATGGAGCCGGCTCTTGTTGAAGTCAGTGGGAGGAATGCCAACAGCTTCACTAAATGCACCCCAAGACTATTATGATTATTGCTTATATCCTACTGACAAATGGGTTTGCTTAAGCTGTGGGAATCAACAGTAAAACAAACTGATATAGCTCCATGAAAAAATTAACACCATGAAAAAAAATTAGCCTTTTCACTGCAATCATTCCCGGTGTGGACATAAAAAATCTGGGTAAGTTTCAACTGCAGATCAATCCATTAAAATATCCTAATGATGTTAAGGTCCCAGAAAATTTCATTAAACCCAAAGAAAAGAAATAATGGGGAGGGGGGATGAAAAAAAGCTGACAGCCTAGCCTGAAACAGGGTTAAGTCATCTTCCAAGCATCCAAAGACCTTCCACTGGCACTGGCACAACATCTATGCCAACAGCTGCTTGGGAGGGACATGCTACAATCAGCCTATTTCTGACCCCTCTCCTGATGGTAATCAGGGATAATATACACACAGGGAGCAGGACCACACTTCTCACCACAGTCATAACTAAATACTTCAGGAAAATTTAAGAAAAGAAAAGGATCTACCCACTCTTATCTGGATTTTAGTATCCTTGCCTGGTTATATTGCTGCACACAGGATCTCAGTCCTCTGGGGGTTTCATTTAAGCAGGATCCATTAATGGCATTGTTCATAAGGCAAGATACTACTTGACTTTGGTAAATAGCTGTGCTGAGGTTTTAAGCAGCTGTTGGTGTTTTTAATGAACATGAAAATAGTTCCAATGTGCTCAAGGCCTGCCCCATGTCACAAATTTCACAGCTGGATCGGCATTTCCCTAAACAGTGGATCTAGAGGTCAATTCAGGCCAACTAGGTTTGCAGTGTTAGTGCAAAAAAGAAAAGGATGTGCTCTTGCAGGCACATTTCTGGAGAACCTCAGCACCCAAACACCATTCTAGACACTTGAGGGGGAGATTCCTCCAGTCAGATATGTACAGTGGAAATAGACAAATCGTAACTCGTCATCCTGCCATCTTTTGCAGTCATGGGGAGGAACTACACTGTCTTCAGGGGTACAAGTCATCCCATTGAAACACAGGCATCCACCAACATCAACTGAGAAGAGCCTATTTTCTTCAAAGGGCTTTGCTGGCTACAGAAGGAGCAGCTCCTTAGAGGTTTCCCAAACTACACAATTTAAGTCCTACCACTGGTGGTTACAAAGCCAAAATGGAAGCAGAGCACAAGCACAGATCCCCCCCTCAGTGAAGCTGGCTGACCTTGAACCCTTCTTGCTAAGGAAATAACAAACAGAATATTTCATGTGATATTCTTAGAGTTTTCACTCTGGGTCCAACCTGTTTGTTTGCAGTGATCACACAGAGAGTTTGATGACAATCTTTGCTTGCTACATGAGACTCAAAGCATGCTGAGACACCTGCCTACTAAAGGGTAAACACATTTTCCTTTTTTCCAAGAGAGATGCCTCCCATGAAACAGGTGAAAAATTAGCCTGGTTGTTTGTTGGGTTTTTTTTCTACTTAATCCAAACTTGTTTACTCATCCTAAGAAACCAAACAGCTTGAAATAACACATGGAAGGGACTGAGATACCACAAGGGTTGGATGCCCCATGAAACCCAATACGTCTTTGATGTGTTCGCATGGGTGGACATAAGGGCAAAACATAGCCCCAGATTTCCAAACCAAACACAAAGCAGTCAACCACTAGTGGAAAAAAAAATATATCAAAGCAGAGAAATTGCAAGTCTTTTCCTTCTTCTGACATAATAATTATTCTAATGCCACATGCGGAATGAGAGTAACAGGAGTAGCTTTAAGTCTCCTTTATTAGCAGTATTATTCAGTAGAAGACTTTTCAGATCCCTTTAGCTCTTTCCCTGGGGCACCTATCCCTGGTTCCTGCAAGCTGCCTTTGCATGGAGATATTAGATTAAATCTGCCAGCCATTTCATTTCATTTCTCCTTCCCTTCCATGACAGATGCTTAAAAATTCACATCACAGGTTGAGCAGACTCTGCAACCCACTAACTAAATCAAGTCCTTTTTTGGTTTGGGACTCACTTGCGTCAACCAGGGCAAAAACAAGGCCTAAATAAATCATCTTTGAGGACAGGACAAAGGCAGCCACAAACCCAAGAATGATCTAAATAGTTTCTGGCACGTATTTCTTTTTTTCCAGAGTTTGTATTTGCTGGAGGAACCAAGCTACGCATAGGAGGGGTATCGGCTTGCTGGACGGTGTGTTGTCTTTTCCAACTCTCTGAGCCCAATCACCAGCAGATAATGTCTCTCTGTGTTGATCCACCCCTTCTTTCTTGGCTCGGGCATGGAAAAGCTCTAACATTACCCATGGACAACCCTGTTTTATACCTCCCCAAGCTGGATAGGCTACATTTGAAAGGCTGACGACTCATTGCTCCAAACCCCAAGGTCCCCAAAGGGATAACAGAGGTCCAGCACTACCCGAGACTGGAAATCCTCAAGTCAAGGAGGAGTTTGGATCATTGAGCACCAAAGCCGAGGCCCCATTATTGAGTATTGCAGTCACACTTACATTGTGCAGCTTGTAGTAGAGCCCGCAGGCATTACAGACAGGATCACCGTTGGCATTTCTCCTCCACAGGGTGGTAGTGGTGGTCTGACAGTTTGCACAGGACGTGCCCGCCCTCCTGGCTGCAGACTGTGGGAGGGAGGGAAAGAGAAAGAGAGGAAGAGAAAAATGCCCGTGTTAAAAAAAAAAAAGAAAAAAAAATTCAATCAGCAAACTTTCTGAGAAAGAAAACATCAACCCTGCAAGACTGACGCACATCAGCAGAGGCCTCCAGAAACTGACTTGTGAGAACAAATAATAATTGTGAAAAAAAATCCCCAAGGTACTTTAATCCCAAATTATATGTGAACTGAATCAGGTGCCAAAGGGCATCCTAAAAGTGAGTGCTGAACCTCTGATAGAACTCATCAAAATTAGCAGTGCTGGCACAGCCCATTCCAGAGGGGAAAATGTTATTTAAATGCCAACATGTCTTTCCATCTTAATTTTCCCAGACCCCCCAGGGGTCTAATTCTGCAGTCAGGGCCTGAACCAACAATTGCTGGAGTCAAGGGCGTGAGTCACTCCGGCTCCGGCAAGCGCCGGGTGAGACCCGGGTGGGCAGCTGCTCGCCGGGCCCGACCGCAAGCACAGCCCCGTCCTGTAAATTCAGCTCAGCTTCAAAGGAGACAGGCTCCAGATCGGAAATAACACTGTGGCAAAGAGCAAGAATCCCAACTTCTTAATTACACCCTTTTCTCAGCCCAAACCTTCATGTTTATTTAAGGATTGGTAACAAGCCTGAAAGAAGAATTTACCATTTCATAAAGGGGTAGGAACAAGAAAAAAATCTACGTGTCAAAGTGTATACAGAAGCTTTTTTTTTTGTTAGCTGTGATAATGACTTAGCAAAGTCAAATTTAGTAAAGTTGCTCTTCTTTCACATGCATAAATTCGTACTTATCATTTAAAAACTGTAACTTTAGCAAACAAATTGTCCTTCTGCCACTGAAGGAGGAACAGGAGTTTTCAGACTGCTGTGTGAGCACGTATGTGTGTTTGCATGTGTGCAAGTGCCTACAGCTCCTAAAAAAAAAAAAGACCTTTAGATCCCCATCCTATCTCTTCTTCATCAATATGACACGGTCCCAGAGCTCTGATTTCATCCCAATGCGTTGCTTTCAATGGGACTGCTCATGTGCTTAAAGTTAAAACATGTGCTTAAGCGATTTGCCAGATCATAGCAATGCTTGGCACCTTGCAGAACTGAGCCTTTAATGCTCTCTTTTGTGCTCTTACTGTTTCAAATTTACCCCTCACCCCACACAGCCGCACACTGTAGCATATCCAACATTTAAAAAAAAAAAAGAAAATACCACATCTTTGGATACCGTACAACAAACCCAAAACGCAAACATGGACACTGGCACAGCGTTAGCGTTAATACCAACTCTTGTTAGGTCATGTTGCAATTTTAATCATAATTGAATGCGGCGTAGGTGGAGAGAGGACGGGTTGGTTTTGCTTTAGATAGAGGAGGATTTTTTTTTTCTTTTAATTAGACAAAAAGGACTGTCTAAAAAATAAATAAGACAATGCCCATGAGCACTAGGAAGCATCACAGAGTGGCTGATCCAACGGCAAGTGGCTCTCTCAGGCTGCCCATGGGGACAGTTCCATTTTGCCTGACCATAAACTCTGAACCAAGTCAGTCCCAAGGAGGCCTTTAGATGACTTTGAGCTGATGACAAGCAGGAGCTAGGGACAGCACATGGGACTTGAAAAAATCCCAGGCCCAGCAGAGAAGATGAAGCATCCCACCATGAAGACCAGAGCCCTGAACTGATGCCCGCACGCCTCCTAACCATGCCATAGACCCAAACTTGGTTCCCTTCAAAATCACCAGGATAATGAAATAATGAATGTGTTTCAAATGTGGCATGGAGACAACAGCTTGCAAAGCCAGGTTCTCGCTAAGAGCTGGAGAAGAGTCTGCAGCTCTCTGCCCCCCAACTCCCGCCAGTCGGCACGCGTGGCTCGAAGGGGCACAAGCCTGGATTGAGTCTCTTGGTGGCAGCTTTGCCCTTATCAGACCCAAAAATCAAGCCTAAGGAAATTTTTAAAAACCAGCGATATTTGACTCAGCCCACACAGGGGAAACATCCCCTTTGAAGATATTTGGGGTTTCTACACAGTGCTCGCTGTAATTTCTCTTACAGCAAGCGCGTTCAAAAGACATGCCTGGTCACCCCCTCGCTGCCTTCAAACAAACTCTGACATTAAATAAGCAAATAAATCACAACATCTACTGTCTTCTCGAAAACCATTTCCAGCTACTGTGTTTTACTTACAAAAATTCAGCATCATTAGCTGAATATTTTAAGCTCTTTCGGTCCCAGGCTGTACCTTTTATACTATACCAACTTCTACGTGAGACACCGGCAGCAGGCAGGAAACAATGAATAATAACGCTATTGTAAAGCTCCCAGCAATGGCATCCACTGACGCTAATCACCGACTCGGGCCTGGCCATGTCAGTAATGGGATGACTAATTAGCTGCCCCGTATAATCTATAGGACCAGAGCCCATGGCACAGCTGCCAGTGAGAGAGGGCACAATTTCAGAAGCACTAGTAGTGATGAGAAGGTGAAATTGAGGAGGTTGGAGGAACCAAGTACTAATAAAGATGCTTAATTAAGGGGCATTTTCAGTGTCTGGATTTACCCACAAAGCTCCAAGCATCATTTTCCTAAAATAAGATTGCATGTGCATGGACCTGCTGAGAAATTGCCTATAATCCTTCCAAAACCAGCTTGGCTCAACATGGAAACAGAGAGCTCTGCATCTGCATGGGCAGGGAATGGGAGCAAATCTAAAGGAAGGTTTTATCTCAGCAGTGACGGGGCTGCCACTGGCTGTGACAGGGACAGGAATGGCCTCCAAGAGGGCTGAAAACTTTTTAGGCAGCGATGGTGTGGTACCACCTGCCTGTTCTTGATCGCCCTGCCAACATCTCCAGGTCTTCCACCTTCCCCCTCGAGAAGAAGGAGAGCTGTCTGAGTCTCCTCGGCCGGCAAGACTCCATCCCTGCCACCCAAAGGACACCCTCACAAAGACGCCCATTGAGTTTAATAAGGCTTGGGCTGGGTTCTCAGCATCGAAGAATTTCTTTGCCTCCTCTCTCCCACCCATCGAATCCTATCATTAGTTTCGGTGCAGCTGTGATCAGAGCCTACGAAACCAGTCAAAGGTCACGCAGGAAACTTGTGGCAGAGGGAAGGAGCTGGATCCCCACCCTGAGCCTCCATCCGTGGTCTTGCCCAGTCTGCCTGCCTTCACAGCAGGAGAGATCCAGTCAAGCCACAGCCACACACACGTCCACATCCAGGCACACAAAATGTAAATGCAGGCTCAGATTTGGTGCCTTCTGATTCTTTTTTTTTTTGGAGGTTAGCAAAGGAAATAAATATAGGTGCAAACAGCATTAGGGATCTTTTTCTTTTTCCCAGGCAGTGCTGGTGGGGGGGCAAAAAGTAGAAAAATCAAATTTCACATTTAGCAAAGGCTGCATTTAAAGAAGGGAAACTTTTTGTAACTTTAACTAAAATGCCCGAAGATTGGAGCGATAATGCAAGACAAGGTCTCCCTTTACTTCTTTTCTTTCTTCCTCTTTTTTTTCCCCCAAGAATGACCTTTCACTATGTATTTATTTATATAGTTCATTTTACATGTGCCGGGCTCAGGGTGACTCGGGACATTCTTTCATGGTTCCATCAGACACTTTTTGAAAGCTCTCCCCCTCTTTCCAGCCGCTTTCCTATTCTGCCTCCCCCTCCGCTTGTTTGGATACGCTCAAGCTCCTGTGTGTTTGGACTGGGGAAGCGGAGCTGTTGTTTAGGAGTTATCTCCAGGGCTCAGATATCCGGCAGCTTTTTCCTAGGAAGTTAACTTTACACATAAAGAGAGAACGAGGAAAAAAAAAATAAAGAAAACGAGGGCTCTGTGTTTAAGACAGAAGGGCCAGGGGGAGGAGAAGAAGAGAACAAGAGAGCTGCCCAAAAAAATCAAAATTCCAGCCTGTACTTCCCTCCCTAGAAAGCTTTTCCTTTTTTTCTAACAAGGCTATGAAAGATAAGAGAGACAAATATTTTCCTATACGGGAAAAGTCTCTATAGGAGGGCACGGAGAGGTTTCGCGTGCAGGAAGTTTGGCGGGGCAGAGGAGCAAACCCACACCTTCCCCAAAACTCACACGGCCAGACAGAGTTGTCACTGCTGCCCCTCACAGCGTAGCCCTTCCTGGGAATGTACCCTGCAAATGCTTCCCGGAGCCAGAGGGAATAAAGGCGATACAATTTTATGGGTGTCTCACAGGTGAGGAAGCTGATCCCTGCTAAGAGCTGCTGGACAGAGCTGTGAGCACCTTCAAGGGGAACACGAATGAACCAGCCCTGTTCTGCCTGCAGGGTCTGGCCATGCCAGGCACAAGCCTCACCAAACTGGCCAGATCCATCCATCAGCTCGGAAATTCCACAGAGAGGCGAGAGCCACTTTTCCTCCACATTTTGAGCATCCCCCAGGAGCCCTTCCACATCTTTAATCCAGACAAAACCAAACGTGCCTCAATTCCAAACATTCAATAACTTCCCAAGCAGGGACCATAATTTTTCCCCCCGCTTGATACATTTTTTCCCCTTGTGGTCTGTCTGATTATTTGCCAAATACACTTCAACACATTTATTAGCCATGCCCACAGCTTCCAGACCTTTTTGTGGCTTCCAGGGAAATGCATGAACAGATCACTGGGGATGCTGTAAAGTATTGCCTGTGCTTAGAACAGTCACCAGTCTTGTAACTATTATTTCAAACATTCACCCACACATTTCGTCTTCCTCCAACTTCTGTAGCCTGGGCACACGCTTGGCTTTGCACACTCACCATTCCCTGCCTTGTGACACAATTGGAGACCCAGATGGCACAGGCACAAATGACCACCCCAGGTACCAGAGGCACCAGGACCTGATAGTTCCAGCTCTTTGCAGGACCAAGGTCTGTCTGATGCCTCAGTGACACCCGGGATACAGTTTGGGTCCCTTCTCCATGACACCACCAGCCAAGGGGGATAGAGAGTCACTTAAGAAGGGGAGGGCAGCAGTTTGGAGAGCCCAGGAGAAATCCTGTATTCCTGATAATCTCTTTGGTCACTGGGAAATTATTATTCTGCCCTTAGACCCTGGAAAGAGTCACTGTCCTCGGGTCGCCATCCAGAAGCACTGTGTGGAGTTGAAAACTCAGTTCTGGTTTGCAAGAAGCCCTGGATCTTGATTTTTAAACCTGTTTTGCAGTTTGCAAGAGGACGAGACAACTGAGGCCCACAGCAGTTGGGACTATCTCTCCAAGCATCCCTCTGTCCCAGCCCTCTGACGCAGTGGGACCAGTGGGAGCTGGCTGAGGTTCCCTGTCCATCCCGAGCTGCAGATAGAAAGCAAAAGTTGCAGAAGAAGAAGAAGAAAGAATAAAACAGCAGGAGACTCACCAGTCTTCTCTTGGGTTTGATCAGGGGCCGGTTCTGCCCGTTCATTTTGTGATAGAGTCCACAGGCGTTACACAAATAGTGCCCAGTGCCGTCTCTTCTCCACAGAGGGGTTGAGGTAGCCCCACAGTTTACACACTCCCTGCCTTCTGGAAACAAGAGAGCACATAGTTCACTTACGGAAAGCAGAGGTAAAAGAGGCTGGGGAAAGCCCCCCTTCCCCAAAAAAACCCCGCAACCTCCCCAGAGACCCAGCCATGCCTGACCCTGACAGGCCTCCCCAAGCTCAGGATTTCCAGCCAAGGGTCCAAAGCCAAGGCTGAGGGGAGTCTGGTGGGGTCTGATCCTGTTCCCCTCCCCAGCACCACCACACAGGCAGCATCAGGCCTCTGTCCCAGCAGCAGGGAAGAGGGATGGTGACAATGACAACCCAAATGCCATGGTGGTTCAAGGGGCTTCCCAGAGAAGCTCTCACTCCTCCCACAGGTCGCTCCTTTGGGGGAGTGAGGGGGCTGACAGTTTCATCTCACCTTTGGATTAAGGGCTTCTACAACCAGAAAAACCTTGGCAGGCTTTGCAAGAAGCCTCAAGCCCTCTACACCCAAAATAATGGATATAGAGTTTAAGTCCATGCCCCCCTTTCTGATGTGCATGAGGACCCCAGTGTCACTCCTTGAGCACTCTTCCAGCTCCCAGAGGTGTTTGTGAGCCTGGAGGGCTCTTCCTCTGGCCTCAGGTCAAACCACATCAAGGACCCCCAAAATAATCACAGATAACCACCAAAACATCTCCCCAGCTTCAGCCAATATATAACTCCGACAGTATCTGCTATTGATTAATTTGAAATTAAGCCTCCACCACCCAAAACTTTCAGAAACTCCTCTGATTTCCTCACCACATCTGCAGCCTGATGGTCTCTCCTGGCTACATGGGATAACAAACAGCCCCGAGCCTGCCTGAACTCTCATAAGTTCTTTCCTTCCTTATTCTCCTTTTGGACATCTCTCTATCCTCTCCCTAGCTATTGCAGGGGAGAGTCTCCCCCAGCCCACCACTTCCCAGCTTGGAGGAGGGAACTGGGAGGGTGCAGACCTGCCTCTCATCTACTTTCAGAGGGTTGAGAGGTTTTATGTTGCGTCTTTGGTTTACTGGTGGAACTTTTTCGTACCTAGCGCCAGTCGTGGCCCACCCGAGAGTAGTGGCAGACCTCAGCTGGGCAGAGCAGAGCCAGCTCAGCACAGAGCTGGCTCCCCGCTGCCCCAGCCCGTGCTGCCTTCGAGCAAGAGGCATCCGTGCCCTAACCACAAACAGCAACCGTTTTTCCAGAGCCTTTGCGCTGAACCCCTCTTCTCTCACATCCCCCCAACAACTACAACAACAAAAAAATACATTTGCAGCAGTTTCTCCCTCTTTTTTCCTGCAAAATCACCCCCTCCCTCCTTTTTCTCCAGCTCTAACCCTCTTTGTCTGAGAGCTCCTAGTTTGCTAAGATCAACTTTTAAAGGGAAAAAAAAAAAAAGAGCGAGAGAAAGAAAAAAAATAGGTGTTGCTGCTGGGGTTGGTTTATCACGAACCGCAGATGTCTTTCTAGAAGGTAGAGTAACAGAAAGCGGCAAAAGAAAAACAAGAGCGGAGGGCGGAGGGGGCCGAGACGGTTTGAAAATACCGCGCAGCCGGTGGGTGCCCCGGCGGGAGCTGCGGCTCGGCGGGCGCCGGGGCGGCCGGGGGATGCTCAGCACCGCCCGGGGCGAGAATAAACCGGTCCCTACCCCGGACATAGCACCCGGTCCGTACTGGGGCCAGGCGGGGAGCCGCTCCCGTTAATACCCAGGTCGTTTTGTTCCCCTCCGGTTAAACGGGGCAGCCGCTCCCGGGCTGTTTGAGTCTCTGTCCCTCTCTTTTGTTTCACTCCATCTCTCTCTCTCTCTCCTGCTTTCATGTACAAAACATACAGGTCTGGGTTTTTTTGTCACTCCAACCGCATCCGGACTCTATTAAAGTTCCTGGCGCTGGATAAACAATGCAACTGTCGCGTGCAGCAGTCTGAAAATAATTGGATTAGCTCAAACATATCAGCTAAATAGAGACAGTCCCTGCTCAGACAGACAGAGTAAATGTCACCCTGGAAAAACCCTGAAAACTGATCTCATTCATGCCAGGCAACCCTGCAGCAGCCTCCTCGGAAAAAAAAATAGAAAAAAAAATAAAAGGGGAAAAAAGAGTTTTGACTAATCGCCCTTTCCTCTGCTCACACGCACACTCCCCTCGGCTCACTCCCATCCCTCCGTGCGCACAAACGTCCAAGCCCGGTGCGTTCAGCCGTCGGGAGCCGGAGCCGCGCAGCCCCTCGCACCCCATTCCGCGGGGTGCGCAGAGAGCTGGGACCCTCCATCTCCCCCCGAGAAAGGCGGCCAGGGGGACACTTTTGGGCACTTTCATTGCGGGTGATCCAAAGCCCCTGGCACCGAGCTGGCTGGGGCTGGGGGCTGCGTGGGCGAGCTCTCCTCACCGCCCCGGGGAAAACCCTCCCCGCATCCCCGGGCGCCGCATGGGAAGAGGCCCTGGGAAGAGCGAGGCGGAGGGCGGGCGGGGGAAGTTGGCCGGGATTTAGCACCATTATTAAAATACAGAGAGATCACTAGTGCTGCGGTTCCCTCGGTTTCGCTTCCTCCCCGGGCGCCGCAGCTGAGTGCACCGTGGGCGCTGGAGGGGCCGGGTCGCCCCCGGGACTGGAGCCGCGCGGCACCGGGTGGGTGGCTTGGGTTCCTGGGCCTGGTTCTATCCCCAGCCCGGATTGGACAAGGGGGAATTTGGTTATAAACCTAGCAGAGCAACCTGCGGGAAAGGTGAAGTGTCGTGTGTGTCTCCCCGACGGCTTCAGCCCCTGCTGCTCATCACACGGATGCTTAAGCACATCTCTGCGTGCGGAGAGGAACGAGGGGTCAGCCCCATCCCTTTGCCCCCCACTTTTCCCCCCACAGCTTCCTCTCCCGAGCAAAGGGATGAAGAAGCCAAAAGCCCTACCTGTGCTTGACCGTGCTTTTGGTCGTGATTTACACCCAAACCCGGTTGGCGATCCTCCTAAGAGGCTACTGGGAGGAAAAAGTCCAGAGCCATATTCTGGGACATACGGTGGGTAGGTAGTGATGGGGTGATGAGCGGAGGAGGTGGCTCCTCCTAAAGAGGCCATGCTGCTCCGAGAGTGAGAGGACTCCAGCTTCATGGTATCGGCCAGGGACACCTGGTATTTGATGCATTCCTTCTCGTCCTGCCGGGTGGAGCCGGTGGAGCCGGGGGTGGAGATGGACGGATCCGGGGACACATCTTTAGGAGGGGTCGGCGGGAAGGTGAAAAGGTGCGGGCTGGAGTGGCCGGCGGATAAAGTGGAAGAGGAGGCGGGTGGGTAGACGGAAAGGGGTCCCGGTGAGCTGTGATGGATGGAGGTCTTGGAGAAGGGGCTGAGGTTCCAGGGGGAAGCGCTGTGATGGCTGCTCAGCGCCTTGCTCCCGTCCAGCCAGGGCAGCGAGCCGTGCAGCAGCGGGGGGCGGCACACCTGGCTCCCTGCTCGGAGAAAACACGGAGACACGTCGGTCACATCCCTCTGCCACCCTGGAAAACCCCCCGTGGGGGTCCCGGGACGTCCTTCCCCCACCACCACCCCTTCTCCTTCCCAAAGAGCTCAGAATGCGGGGGGAGCAAGCAAAATTAAGTCTGATGTGAACTCCCGCTCCTCTTTAAAAATTAAATTTTAAAAGTTACAAGAGCACGGGATGGCAGCTCCGGTCCTGTTCAGGAACGGGTTTTGGGGTCGGGACCCTCCAAGCAGGGTGCCAGCCCTGTGACACGGGATTTGTCGAGATCTGGTTCACCCTCTCCCTTTTCCAGGGAATCCCACGAAGACTTTGAAGCAAAGATCCTGCGTGAAATTGCCAAGTCCCGACTGCAGAAATCGTTTTTTTTCTTAGCTGGAAAATGATTTCCCAAACAGAGCCGTGGGCTATAAACCCTGGGAATTTTCTGGTCAAACGAAGAAGACCAGAAAATACCCACAGACATGATAATAACCTTCGCAACAGGGCTGATAGACTGCAAACCACTCAGTTTGCCTTTTCTTCTTCCATGAGGCTGCACAGAAATGTTAGACGGCTTTTTCGCGGTGATATGACACGTGCAGAGGGTAACAACTGGCTCCAGAGAAACACTTCATACCCTTTTTGTGACAAGAGACAGTTCACTTGTCTTTTAAAACACATACCGTGGACTTTGTGGGGGGAAAAAAATCCACTAGATTTCCGCAGTCAAATCTTTTTCCCTTTGGTTATAAATGTTCGTAAGGGCTTGTACCTAATATTTTTAATTAATCTCGGCCCTTGCTAAACAAATAGAAAAATACATCCAAAGAACCAAATCTAGCCAAATCCACAGCAACTTGGGCAAACGGCTCTAAGATGGAAAACACAGTTATTCAGCTGGAAGGGCGCAAGTTTGTGCCTGCTAATAAAGCCCTGGAAAGTCACTGACATCTAGAGATCCTTAACCTCTGTAGGCATCGTGATATGTGTACAGAGATTGCTAAATATACACAAGGAGAGATGCAAACGCAGATGTATAGAGGCACAGGGAGTTATAGGGTGGACACTTAGGTTTGCACGGGAGTTCGTGTGTGTCTAGAAAAGCTCCAAACTGGTTTTCACAGGCATTCGTGAACAATACTGAAAGTCGCTGCTCAAAAGGAAGGGAAGGTGGGTTATACGAATAGAAAGGGTCAAGATTCATTATCTTCTCCAGGAAGTAGCATAGTAAATAATATTCAGGCTAGATCAGAGAGACCGCATTTCCACTTTCTGCTGATATATTGGGGAAAAAAAGAAATGAAAAGGGAAGAAAAGAAAGAAAGGACAAAGGCTGCTGATCCTTAAAAATAATTGTTTTAAAGGGACTAATAGCAGAACAATGCAGTTACTGAGCAGAGCCTAATGCAGGCTCGCACTCAACAAGTTGCTGAGGGATGGGAGTAGCCTCCTGAACCCGCTCGGCTCCATCTCCACTCCGCTCATCCCACTTTCTCCATGATTTTGGGATTATTTCCACTGCAAATCTCGGGGATTTATGTTTTGCCAAGACAGGGATCACTGTCCGGCTTCACAAACCATCCTCTGTTCTTTTTCCTCCTTTTTTTATTTGTATTTTTTCTCTATTTTTTAACCATCCAGGTAAACTCCAGCTACAAATTCTTAATCTCTCCACTTCTTCATAAAAGATGGCACCAAAGCACTCATCCCTCCGTGGACCTGGACCCCATCGGCCCCAGGTATTTCACCTCCTTTCTAAGAGCTGTGACCCAGGAACAAAATTCACATTGTGGATCATTACCTTCCTGCAGGACCCTCAGGACAGCAGTCTAGGTTTGATACTTAATTACACTACGGGCTATATTTTTTTAGTTTCTTTCTTATTGCAAGCCCACGCCATGGTGCTGCTCTGGGTATGTGTGCAAAACCTTCGTCCCAAGCCTAACAAGCTCACCAAGTGCGAATTAAATAGCCCAAGCGTGAGGACAGCGGGGTCATTTTCACAGCCCTGCTCTCCGGCTTGCTTTGCTTCCCCATAGCAGCTTAATCGTGCAAAAACTAAACACAGTATGAAAACACTAACTGTTAACCTAATTAAGGGGGGAGGGGGAGAAACTAAAGCGAAAGAGAAGGGGGCAAGAGGAAGAAAACAAGAGGAAGATGAAAAAGAAAGAAATAGAAGGAAGGCGAGCAAGAGGGAGAGGGAAAGACATAAGAGAGGGAACAGGGATGTGAGATAAAAAGAGAGGACGAAGGAGAAAAAGAAGTAGAAAGAAAGAAAGAGAAAGAGAGAAAAAAAGAAATATAAAAGCTATAGAGAAAGAGAAAAGAGAAAAAGAAACATTAAAAAAAAAAAGAAAGTGAAAGAAAGAAAGAAAGGAAGCCTGAATTTTTATTTCCAAAAAGACAACCCCAAAATCCACCCGTGACGTATTTTCCCCGCCGGCAGGAGAGGGTCTGCCCGACAGCAGCGGGGGGCTCGGGGCAGTGCAGAGCCACCGGCACCGGGGCAGGACCGGGACCGGCCCGTGGGAGCCGGGGCTCGGCGTGGGGCGTGGGCACTCACCGTGGTGGGCCGTGGGGTATCTCTGCACCGTGGCTCTCACGGAGTTGCCGTAATACGGTGGGACGGGGTTGCCTTGTCCGTCGATATTAAAAAGTACATCCACTTCCTCGGCGAGAGGATACTGCGTGGGGTCCATGTAGGTATGGCCAAGCGTGGGGTGATGCGAGTCCGGGTGCTGCCCATTGAGCACGGCCGGGTGGTGGTGGCTCACCCACCGCGGCTGGTCCGTGGAGACCTCCATCTTCCGCGCTCGCTGCTCTGCCGCTGCTCTTCCTCCTCCTCCTCCTCCTCAGCAAGGCGCGGAGGGTTTGAGATCGGAGCGGGAGACGCTGCTGGAGTTATGCAGGGCGGGGAAAAGTGCTCGGCGAGTTTGGGGATGTTTCTGGTTAGGTTTGGTTTAAAGTGGAGGGAGTAGGGGTTATGGTGATAAACGATCGATTCCAAAAAAAAAAAAAAAAAAAAAAAAAAAAAAAAAAAAAAAAAAAAAGAAAAAAAGGGAAAAATAATAAAATAAAAAGGGAGAAAAAAAGGGAAAACAAAAAAAATCTCGGGGGAAAAATTTCTCTACGAAGAGAGATCCCCTCCTATCTTCCGCTCTGTTGCAGATGTTTCTCTTCTTTGATCACCTGTAACGAGAAAGAGGAAAGGGAAGGAGCAGAGAGAGAGAGAGAGAGAGGCAGGGAGAGAAACGTACTTGAGAAGTTCTGAACTTTAGCACCTGACTTTTTAGGCAGGAGAAAACCCATCCCATCCCGCGGCAGCCATCCCTGGGAAGCGCCTGCTCTGCCCTGGACCCACCTCTCCCAGCGCCTCTTTCTCTTTCGCTCTCGCCCGGCTCGGAGCTGAGCCCAGCAGCTCCCACCGCGCTCCTGCGCCCAGCTCTTACTTTTCCTTGGGTTTGGGGTTTTTTTTGGCTTTTTTTTTTTTTTTTTTGGTCGTCGCGGTTGTTTGTTTATTTTTTTATTTGCTCCATTTGCACCTGAGAAGCTCCAGTGGCTTAAGCCGGTGAGAACTTGTGCCATTCGCTGCTGCACAGCCCAGAGTTACTTTGATTGCTCATTAATTATTATGCAACCGAGAAAGGGGGGAACAGGGGGAAAAAAGAAGGGAGGGAAGGGGGGGAAATCGAGGAGGGGGTAAAGC
>VZRS01014757.1:2490-60007 GCA_013398055.1 Ifrita kowaldi | reverse complement strand
CAAAGGGTGCACTATTGTTGAAATACCCTCATCTTCACTGCTAAATAAAACTGCAAAATTAGGTCAACTGAATCCCGTCTTTCAAGAGATTTATTGACTTTGATATGTTGCTTAATTATTTCCTGTATTAGAAATAGTCATACTGGCTCTTTCTTCTTCTCACATGACTTTTGGGCATGACTGCACAATCCTTACTTTGCAGTCAGCAGTTTTTCAGGTGAGATGCCAGGGTGCTAGGATCAGGACTACTTTCCAGATGATCTGCCAACACCAATATGGGTCACATCAATGCAATTTTTTCCTGTTACTTAGACTCTCACAGATGAATCTTTTCTACACTAAGGGTTTCTTAATAATCAATTTCCACATTAAAAAAAAAAAAAGGGCACTCATACTGATGTAACAGAAAGATTGCACAGCATTTTCAATGTAGGCAAACAAACTAAGCAGTTTCTGGCAGAGCATAAGTTCATGATATCCAAGGACCAAAAAACCCCAGCTCTATGACAGCCATGATGGTTTTCCTCTAATGATGGGAAGTGTCTTGATATGCTCATTTTGGTGAACTTCAAATACTGAAATAATGGAGTTCGTCCAGAAACACATTTTTTGCTATTGTCAAGAGCTAAGGAAGATATCTTGAAGTTTTCGAACACTATTTTTAGTATTTCCTACTAAATAAGTCTTCTAGTTAAAGTCTTCTTGGGGAAAAAACTAGTTCCTAACCACCTTGAACCAGAAGAACTCATCTGTAATTGAACATCCTTTCTATATGAGAGACAGTACAGTCCTCCCTGAACTACAGTGAGCTGGAGGACGATAGTCTCTGTCAGAGACCAGAGCAAAGATTCCTTTCTAGAGTAGTCTGGCATGACATGCAGCAAACTCACAAATGTGCTCCAAGAGAAGAAGGTAGCACAGAAACAGAAGATTAAAAAAATAATAGGTCACCTTCCACTAGTAATATACAGAATGTATTTGCATTTACAGTATGGAGTGGAAATCTATTAACTATTCTATGGCACCTAGTGTTTAGGTTGACCCCCAAATGCCTCCAGGATAGCAAGGGGCCGGTAAAGGAGAAATAACTCACAGGAGAGGAGTGCTCCTCTACAGAAATAGCTGGAGGGCTATTCTAGGGCATTTAAATAGGCAATGGATGCCAATTTAAAGCAATTCTAAAAATGCCTAGCTACCCATAAACAGAAGTTCCATGTGTTTGTTATCGTGCACTGAATTCTGCTGTTTTTTTCTAATACAGCTTATTTTGAAAGCATTGCAATACTTGAGATGATTTCAGTTCTCTAATAGAACCTTAAACCAACACTTTCAGTTGCCTCACTTCCTTGGAACAACTGCAGTTTCTTATTTATATTTCCATGCAGCTGAGGGCATGAAAGGCCTTGTGAAAATGTATACAACCATTTTTTTCTGGATCAATAAGAGCAGCTCTGTGATGATTCATTGTACCTCAGTTTTCAACAGTCAGAATGATGTACTTACTTCTATTTAACTGCAAACACAAGAGAGAGTATCTAAGTCATATGCTTAGAGAAGAATAAACAAAAGGACACAAACCAAAGTTCTGGCAAGATTATACAAGAGAAAGAGATAAAATTACCTAACTGAAAATAGAATTTAGAAATAATTTCCCGTGTACTAACCTTGTGGAAGTCATAAATAATAATTTATATTACACTGTGGACAAAACATCACCATCTTCTTGTTGTATAGCATATGTTGGTATGAAATGTATGACACAACAAAAATCAGAAATTATTGGAGTCAGTTGTTTAGGTTAGCTGTTCAGGAAAATTCTCGCTAGAGAATAGAACCCCACATGTCACACAGTTTTGTAGCCTAGTGAGGTTAAACATTTACAGTCCAAATTGTATTTTAATCAATAATGGCCAACACAAAAGAATCCAAGTTGTTCTAAGTAGTGCTTAGTGCACACATACATGAAAACGCGCCTCCTTACTACTTAAAAACAAACTAAGCAAAGGAAATAAAGAATTTAAAGTGCGGATTGATACAGTGTGTTGATAAGAGAACTAACCTGTGTAAGTCTGGAATTTATTAATAGATTACCATGGAGGATAATCAGGTGCATGTTGTGTACAGGGCAATTCTACTGCTACACACTTCGCAGTTGTTACAAGAAAAATTCTTAATAAAAAAGATATTTGTAATTTTCTGCAGATAACAGAACTGAGATCTGCAGCTACACCCATGTGGAAGTACTCTGTAAAATAAGAAAAACTACTGAAATTTGTGAACAGATGCTATTCCAAAATTACTTGAAATTGCACTGCAGCATAACACCACCACAAAATCCAGCTATTCAACTTTGTGGATCACTGAACATTAACATTTTCCACATGAGTACCATTTACAAGAGAACCTGTGCTCCGTAATTTTATGGTAATACAATAAAAATATAACATATTTAGCATCATGTGTCTTCCTAATTTCTCATTTATTACCTGTAGTAATTTAGCTATTGTTTCCCTGCTGTATTTGTGTAGAGGATGTAATTGCAAAGTGAATTTAAAGCACACTTGGCTTATCATTCTGCCAAAACCCAAATAGGCTTTCCTTTGCTAAGAATAGCCAAAATTGTTCTTCATGTAGCAAATTAAATCAAAATATGCTAACATAAACACCACACTAAAATTTGTACATATGTAAGAATCTATAAAATGAGCCATGGAAATGGAAATTACATCTCATCAGTAAAAAGCAATACAAGATTATAGTCTTACCATCAGCAACACTGCATTCCATAAGAGCAACCAGTGAAACTGGTAAAATATTTGCTTTCTATGATCATCTGTTGGGGTTTTGTTTGTAACCAGGTAGGTGTTCCCACAGCTGTCTACAGCTTCTGTCTCACTTTAATCATTTGGCTGATATTTACAGAGGAGAAAAATATCTTTTGAAAAGCAGCCATTTTTTGAGTGTATACGAAGATACAAAAGCTTGTGCCTTAAAAAACAACTAAATTACACTTCATATAATCCAGTTGGAAAATTTAACAAGTCCTATTAGATCTCTACTACTCTGTAGGTAGATGCTGCTACATTACATAAGGAGTCTTCTGACTTCTATAGGTGAGAGAAATGCTCTATTGCTACTCAGTTTGCTTTCTTTGAAGTCAGCTGGGCTAATGATAGAAATATTTGCCTCAAGTCTGTGCTGCTTCTAACGATGTAGCAATGTGTGAGCCAAATACATATTACGGATTTGGAGGAGAGCTTACTGCTGTGGGAAAGCTGTTGATAACACATTTGAGGTTTGGTCCTGAAAAGTCCTAGGCACAACCACAGCAAGTTCAGTGGAAGCTGAGAAGGCTCACTGCCTTTACAAAAAAGAGAGGGCTTCCTATAAGACTTCTCTTGCCTCCATTTATTTAATCCCCAAACACAGCATTTTTCTATGACCTTTCTGTTCGACATTTCCCTGTGATGTGCCATCCTGGCACATGCTTTAAAGAAAATGTTTGTGTAGTATTAAAGGATTGGAGTCCTGAGTTCAGATCTCATGGCACTATAGATGGTGCTTATCATAAAGTTATGCCACAGTCATTTTATAATTAATCTGATAGTGTGTTGCTAAGGTCCATGGACATCCTTTGCATAGATACCTCAAAAGAACTGGGTCCTAAAACCTTTATTTATATTGTGTGGGCAATCATATGCTGTTGGATATAGCTAAGAGCATAGAAATATCATTCCTAAATTGCTTTCATGGCACTTCATTGCAGCAAATACACCTGAGCCTGTATTACCTAGATAAAAGGAAAAGCAGAATAACCTCTAAATGGCCAAGGAAAGAATTACATTTGCCACATAGCATATCAAGACCTTTTTGAATTACTGTTCTTTCAAAGGACTTTGCAATAAACTTCTGGCACGCATATCATTAATCATTTGTATTTCAATTATAAAGTTTTAATTTGTTGTTTTTCTTAGTCAAATAAAAACTTGGGGCAACTTGAGAAATAACTGGCTTTGCATGTAGTAAAAGCTGTATCTACTTTTGATGCCCTGTAGTTATTTAACAGTTGAGTTCTGTGGAATATTATCTTTGCTACAGATCTGATAAAAAGCACTTAGTTATCAACATTTTTATAATATTTTTTTAATACAGCTCTATTATGTTTTTCTGCCTGACAGTAACAAAAGTGTCCTTCAAGTCTTATTTCTGAATATAAACTTCACCATGATTTTCAGGGTCATCTATTACTGTCTGGCAATATATTACACAAAATTTATTTAGGAAACCTTTCAAAGTATAAAAAAAGATTTGGAAGTGTTTTTCCCCAACTTACCTTGAAGACTATAGTCCTGAGTATGCGACAAGACTGCAGAGTCCCCTACAGCTACTCTCAGTACCTCCAGAACACTCCCACTGTTCTGGGTATTACACTTCCTACCTACTTATACTGCCACCTGCAAACACCAACCCACATTCATAAGCAATTTAGCAATTGGAATAGCTGAAGAATTACAAAGACAGATATACAGCACTATGTGATTGACCTCAGCAAATCAGAGCCTTGGGGTAGCTGAAAATTCATCATCTAGATAGTACTACTTATTAAAATAAACAAAATGAAGTAAAACCCTGCCCCACAATCAACCCTCCACAACCCCAGATAATAAGGACAAGATATCAGAAAGCATGTAAGGAAAAGGGCATCCATAGCAATATTAAAAAAAAAGAAAAAAAAGAAGAAAAAAGAAAAAGGCTTTAGGGACAAATGATAAGCAAAAAAAAGCAAATTCGGTATGTTTTGATAACATGTTTGCATGTCACTAACAACAGCAAATATTCATGCAATGTTGTCGCCATCTCGTCTCTGGGTTTTTAATTCTTGCTTGTCACATCATAAATCGAAACTTATTTGGAACAATGAAAAAGTGTGGTTCTGATAAGAATCATCATGCTTGAAAGAGCTCACCTACTGTGTTTTGCAGTAAATGGCGCTCCTTATTTCATAAATGAGAAAACAGAAGTACTGCATGGCAAAATGCAGGATCAATTAAGTAGTGCAAATAATATGTATAGAGCTTTTCTTCGTTCAGTTGCCCATGCTGCATTTTACAGGGCTTACCCTACTCAGGGCCAATAAGTGAAATAGCAGTCCATTAAAATTAAGAGTGTTATGGCAAAATACAGAAATAATTCCATCTCCAAACACATACAAGTCTTCTTTCAGGCCCTGGACATGAAAAGTGAATGAATACATTTTTGGCTTCCTGAGACTTCACACATTTAAACTAAAAAAAAATGGGAACAAGTAAAAATCAAGACGGCAAGTAAACTGTGGTTTACATTCTGCATAGGAATAGAAAAACTTTAGAAATAGACTGTAATAAAAGTTAAAAAATGAAAAAATATCAAACTGCAAAGCACAGGTTGCACATCATTTGTACAATACAAACTGTACAGCAGCAGGGTGAACCTGGACTTTCATTTGTATTATGTTTGTATCATATGCTATGATATCTATTCCATTAGTATTACACATTTCTCTAGACCTCCTAGCATTTTGGGAAAAAGGCTGTTGAGAGAAAAAAAGAAACCAACCACCAAAACTTCTTCAGTAAATAATATATACATTTTAACCTCTAAATGATGTATGTGGACACAGGCTGGGGTTGTTATGTCTTCCTGACAGAGATTTAGGCTTACTTGCTTGCTGTAGTTGAAGATCTCAGATTGGCATGTGTGATATAGTACACTAAATATACTGTAAATATCTAGGCACAGTATTATTGTCTGAAGATGAAGGGTCACCTTGGCCAAGTTAAATTGCTCTTGGTATTTATGTAACACTTTTACTGACTTTCAACAGAATTTTATGTAAGTCAATAACTTTTTTAAAAAACTAGGTGATGTGCTTCTGCTATTTCTGGTTCTAAATTCACATAGAAACAATTTTATGCAACTCTACAGAGGCTAGTTTAATCTTAAAATCATGCATTTGTGATGATTTTTCACTTTTTTCTTTCACTTGATCTGCAGCGGGAGTTAGACGTTAAACTTTTCTGTCTACCTTTTTGATTCTCTAAGGGGTGTTCTGCCATAGCATGACTGAAACATGAAGGAAGACAAAGCATGGAACCACGAAATCACAGGGTCTTTTTCCCAAATGTCTCATGATTTGGAACTACAGCTATTGCTGTTATGACAGTCCAAACTATGGTATTACATTCACAACAAGAAATGGAGAGGAAGGTAGTTGGTTCCCTCAGATATATCTATATATGTATATATCTATGTATCTATGTATCTATCTATCTATGTATCTATCTATCTATCTATCTATCTGCAATATGTATATTTGCAAATACATTTTGTTGCTCTTCTGTGTTGGATTCAATGAGCAGCTAATGGAATTCTGACCCAGGAAGGAGGCATCTCTAATCTAACATTCATTGATTAAAACAGTTTAACAATATTGGTCTTAGCAAAATGACTGAATAATTTTCCCTTTTTAATTTTTCTTCCTAGAGAAGCTGTATCCAAAAACTCATGACAAGTTTGTAGTTGCACACTTCATGCTGTGTGAGAATCATTGCTGTTTGCTGTACAGGCACAGAGAAGCTGTTACATACAAGCAGAACGAAACAGATTGTGAAATATCAGTGGTTATTGAAAGCCAGACTATTCTATCAGAAAGAAAATAATACAGAAATCACTACAGATAAATGAAGATAGTAATAAACTTAAAAACATACGGGTAACCATTGGTATTTTTCATTCTAATTGCACTTGATTGGTAATAGATCTGTGTAACAATGCATAATAATAAAAACCACCTTTCATTTAGACCAGAAATAAGACCTTGCAATTAAAAAATACAGAATAAGCTTCCTATTTGAAGCCAGAATAATTTTAGTTTGACCTCGTGACTGATATTTCAATTACAGACATTCCTTCGTGGCAAAATTTGTGCCAAGGAGTTGAAGTAGAAATCTTATATTTTCGAGAATAAACAGAATGTATATGTTAAACACTTGCAGACTTCACATCAGAAGTTACAATACAGGGGAGGTGATACATAAAAAGTTCAAATACTTAAATTAACACATCATGCACTAAATGTAACTTCACTGTAAAATGGAGTAAAGAAACGGAAGGTATTAGGCAAAAATCTTTTAAGTACTTCACAGATGTGAAGTACTTTAGGGACGGGTGTAGAAGTTGTAGATCCTATATAATAGAAATTCATTCCTTTATTGCCGGTGAGCTATTAGTTATACTTACAAGCACAGTTCATCATCTGCTCCTGGCCATATATCACAGGTCTGCTGATAGAGAATCACCAAATCATTTGGATTGGAAAGGAAAGAATCTTACGTCATCTAGTTCAATCACCCTGCCACTTTCCACTATTATTGGTGGAAGTGTACCACTTCCATAGGGACGCCTTCTACTAGACCGGGTTGCTCAAAGCCCCATCCAAGCTGGTCTTGAACACTTCCAGGGATGGGGTATCCACAACTTCTTTGGACAATGTATAGCTATATTCCTGCTGAGAGCTTTTCTAATGAACTGGAACTACTGGAAAACTCTAAAAAAGGCAGCAAAGGCTGCATAAAGCAGTGATAATCAGAAATGTCGAGTGGCATGCTGCTGCGGCAAGAGTTTGCTTTAGAGCAGCTAAACTGTTGCCTGGATTACACGCCAGTGTGTAATTTTCCAGGGCTGCACTGAATTCAGTTGTGATATATTGGCTTGACAGGGAAAGACATTTCCATGCAGGCTGTTAAAAATAAAAACTGCATCATTCCATGTGTTTGGAAAGAGCTTGACTCACATATTTAAATAATAAATAGTAATGGGGTGGACAGCGAAGTCAGGTGGCATTAGGAGTAGCAGCAGTGATGACACAATGTCAGATGTCAAATTATTCTGTAAGAAAATTTACTGTCCCGTAAAATTTTATCTGTTCAGCTCTTTAATATCTAAAAACCAAAATACGCTTAAAGTTACCTAGTCATTTTTTCATTAGTTTTTTCCCTAATGAATGTCCATGTAAGAACAGGCAAAATCTGGACTTCAGTTACACTGGATCTCAACACGAAAAACAGGAAAGGTCTGAGTTACGTGTTTATAGCTCCTTCTTTGATGAATTTCTGCTCCTGAGGACATGGATGAAAGCATTATCTAGGAGCTTTTATACAACTGGTAAACTGGGAGAATAAAACTTTCAAGGTATACATCAAAATTTGTATACAAAAATCTTTGTGGCAAATATTATGCCAGGTGAGACAAGATGTCCACAAGGGTTTCTTCTGTCCTTAATGCGTATGATGATATAATAAATTCACAGCATAAAGCAACTTTCAGTGATGCCAAAATATTATGCCAACATGGTATTAGAGACTGGGGGTAGAAAGCAAAACTTTTTTTTAGTGGCTTAGTTGCTCACGAACACTTCTGTCTAATGCTAGGATGCAGTTAGCCCACTTCAGATTTCTTCTAATAACCATTTGCTTAGCAGTAACTCTAGATGTCTGTTGTAAACTTATCTGTAGCTAAAACAAAAAGAAAAGGAAATAGAATCAATTAGGTTTGAAAACTTATGGTTTTGCGGAAAACTCATGCATATAATAAATATTATTGGAGAAAAAACTTGTTAATAAGTTTTTAAAGTCAATTACCTATATTAGATTATATCTAAACCAATAATTTCACATTCCCTTAATAATAGCTACATTTTTACATAATTTTTTCTTACAGAGTGGGCAAGTTGAAATACCTAGTATATTGTAGATGCAAAGCTCAATAATGGCTAGAGATATGGGTATATGCTCTTGCAAATACATGTATATATAAACTACATGTGTAAGTACACCTTCTGCTTCATTTTTCCACCATTTCTGAAGTTTTAAAAGAGGCACTCTTCATCCTTCACTGCAAGGAAAGCAACTTTCTTTTCTATAAAGATACTTAGCATCCTCAGCTGTGTGTGGGAGGTTGATGTTAAAATTAAGAAACTGAAACCATCAAATAAACACATTTCTTCAACAACGCTCTTGATTTTCTACACCCATCGCAAAGGAAGAAGTAATTATCTGTGGATAATGAACACTGTATAACATTAATTACACTCAACAATAATACACACCATCAGAATACGCTTTATAGGCAATTAGTCTTCCCAAATGAACGAAACAGCTACTCAAGTTACAGTCACAGACATGAACATCTGTATTTTCAGGAAGACAAAGACAAAGGTCTGAAGGAGGTACAAAAAGACCAACTTGATGAAGCTGGAACCCTTCTGAATCATGACCCAAATTACATAAATGGGGTCACTTGGAGAAGTGCTTTTCCTTTAGAGGCTTTGACTTTTCTTCCCCAATTCTGCCTTAAAACAGGCTTTCTTATAAGGAAAGCAAGCTTTTTTAAAAAAAACCCCTCTACTTGCCTGTTCCTTTAAGTCCCTTCTTAAACAGTTGCTCTTATAAAAAATTACCTCACAATGTAATAACAGGATAACAGCTTCACCAACAGAGATAAGGACTATTGTCTTTCAAAAAAATATGAGAAAAAATGATTTAATAAATAATCTATAAATTACCTCAAAATATGTAAAAATTAAATATTTAATAGTAATTAATTATATGACTCCATTGCTTCAAACACTCAATTTGAGCACCATCCAAATAAGTTTTAAGGATTTGAACCAAAGTATGCTTGAAGCTAAAAGTTTTTTGTTGTAATTCAATGTCTGCTTTTCCATTATATGAGAGCACATTCCTTCAGACTAAATGACTTTCAATTTGACAATAAAATAACATTTAATTCACTATTTTTTATTTTGCATTTTATCTATTATTATTTTAGCATAAAATAATCAACATAGAAAAGGGGGCAGATTAACCATTTTGGAAGATGATGAGACTTCTCGTGTAAAGCAGTGAGTAGTTTTTTAAATTGCTCAGGGCTAAATTGAACTTAAATGGCTTGGATTTAATCACTAGTTTATTCTGCAATTCTCATGCTTTATGATTCAATGCAATGCTTTTAATCAAGTTAGTAGAAAATTCCTAATAATGGCCAAAATGCCCAGTGAGTATTTTCTTTATGAATATTTTCCAAACCACATCTTTGCTCAAATCAAAGAAAAGGATCTTAACTGTGTTGACATAAAAGGATTTTAACTTTCTCTAATGTTTCCCACTTGGCTTCCTATACACATATTAAGGCAAACTTAGTAAGATTAATAATACATATTTCATAAAGGATACATGCGTAAATAATTTCCAAATAAATCTTCAGTGTATCCTTGGGTAGCAAAATTCCCTTGAGAGTACTTTCAAAATTAAACTGCATTTTGTAAACCACTTAAAATGATCTGTTAGCTCCTCTGCACAATTTCTGTCTTCTTTTACACAGGACATCCATAGAAAAAATTGCTAATGTTAAAAAAAATTAAAATGGGGTTACTAATGTGGAACTGCAAAGACACATAAATTCAGTTTTATTGTCATTGCTCACATGCACGTATTTTTTAACAGAACATGTAACAAACACCTCAGCTAGGAAAGTCAAAAGATGAAAAATGTATTACTATTTTTCTGCTAAATGCAACTTCAACCAAAATTAGAAATAACATACATTTTACCAATCATCTCTGCTGTCACGAGGCAAAAAAAGAGAGAGAAACATAAAAAAAATCATTTTATGTGAGTAGGTGAGGAAAAATTATCTCTAAAATAATAACATCTGAAGAATAATGAAGGGGTCTTCTGTTTCTCTGTTTCTGATAGAGAAAAAGACAAGTAAGCTTGTCCAGAAATCTGTTGAGCATCTCAGCAAGCTTGAGGCTGCGCTTGTTTGGGGTTCTGGCTTTAGACTGAAGCAAAATTGGAGAAATTGGATGTATGCTGTCCATGCTAATACACAGGTCCGTTTGAGACCATTCACCATACCCTACAACCTGGATTTTGATGTTATTTAAAACATTCCTTAAGAAATTTAAATTTTGTATATACATATACCTTTTTAACCACTGTCAAGCAGTAATCCACAGTATTTTCAGACATATTATGTACTAGATTATGGGAGACTTTATCAAAACATCTGACGGGTAAAGACGTTAATTAAAAAAGGGTATTTGGAGAGAGGCTATGGAGTGATTTTCATTTACAGGCAAACTGATCTGCAGTTAACAGCCACAAAAAGTGTAGCAATAAAGAGTTAACAGTTACCTCTTTAACCCATTAGCACATTGATAATCTCAGAGTTGAACCCTGGGCTAACGGGCCACTCCAGCTACTTATACTCTGCAACAAAGAGGAATGAGGCCATATAGTTAATGAAATGAAGATAAAGATCGTGTCACTAAAACTTAAAGGAAAATGATAATGTTTTAGGGGGGTTACAGACTAAATAAGACATACCAGGTGCTTTTTTCCAATTCCCCTTGATTGCATTCAGTTGAAAAAAAACCCCTCTAAAGCTAATTTACTAACAATATAATGTATTAATAATGAAGACTTCTACAGAATAAGTAATAAAACCAAAGAGCTTTAGCTTCCAATTTAATGATCTCTGCTGTTAAACATTTCTCCAGCATGTAATAAAATTTTATTAAAAGTTAGGAACAAAAGAAAAAGGGCTGTAGAAAAAGTTCTGTGGAATTTTTATGAGGCAACAGCAAAACATACTCAATCTAATGTAAATTCTGGAAGTAAAAGATACGAGCAAGAGTTGCCATAACCTTGTGAACCACCATTAACATTAATACAGGATTATAGCTGCCATTGAGATGATCATAATGAGAATAAAACTCTATTAGCCCAAAAGCAGCTATGAAAAGCAGAATAGGAGAGACTTAAATGAATAAACAAGTCAAGTTAGTCATGCTTTTGCAATTAAATTACCTTCTATCTATTTAAAAACAAAATTCTTAATCCATTTACAGACACTCACCTGAGATTTCTATGGTAAGGATCTTAGGAGACATGTATTCTTTAGTCTTTGAAATGAAATCCTAAAACAATGGATAGTGTCATTTTTCAATGCCGTTTTATTCTTCTAATGTTTATGCATTAGGAAAGGGTTATATGACTGCATGTCATTACTATGTAGTACAAAATGTGTCTGAGTCTACATTTAGTAGTTGCCTTCTTCTCTTTTTAATTACAGTTTTCTAATCCCCTGATTGAACACAACAATCTACGGGTCACTGAAACTGCAGGTCTTGGTGATATCAACAGTGGCAGAAGCAAAGATGGAGGCAACAAAAGTCAAAAAGTTCTGACGTATTAGAAGCTGGCTCTTAAGGCTTTAATGGAGCACAAATCTATACACTGCCCTCAGTGCTCCTGCTGTTCGCTTATAGCTGACCATAGATAGAAACATAGGATAAATGAGGTTGGAAAAGACCTCTAAGATCGTCAAGTCCAGCCATTACCTAATACTGCCAGGTCCACTGCTAAACCATGTCCCCAAGCACCGTATCTATTTGTTTTTTATACTATATATCTAATATAACAAACTAATATATATTTAGTGCCCTTAAAGTTTTCCTTCTGATAAAGTTATGAGGTCACACATTATTTTTACCCCCAACTGTGAGCATAAAATGATTTCCAAATAAGAACCCTAATTACAGAATCAAAGAATCACAGAATTAACTAGGTTGGAGAAGATCTTTGAGATCATCAAGTCCAACCTATGACCTAACACCACCTCATCAACCAAACCATGGCACTGAGTGCCACGTCCAGTCTTTTTTTAAACCCCTCCAGGGACAGTCACTCCACCACCTCCCTGGGTAGACAACTGCAGTGCCCATATCGCTCTTTCAGTGAATAACTTTTTTCCTAATGTCTAGCCTAAACTTCTCCTGGTGCAGCTTAAGACTGTGTCCTCTCGTCCTGTCAGTGGTTGCCTGGAAGAAGAAACAGACCCCCACCTGGCTACAACCTCCTATCAGAGACTGATAAGGTCTCCCCTCAGCCTCCTTTCCTCTAGGCTAATCATCCCCAGCTCCCTCAGCCATTCTTCATAGGACTTGTGTTCCAGGCCCTTCACCAGCCTTGTTGCCCTCCTCTGGACGCATTCGAGCATCTCAATGTCCTTCCTAAACTGGAGGATGCAGAACTGCACGCAGCACTCAAGGTCTGGCCTCACCAGTGCTGATTACAGGGGAAGTATTACTTCCCTGCTCCTGCTGGCCACTCTATTTCCTGACACAGGCCAGGTGCCATTGGAATCTTGGCCACCTGGGCACACTGCTGGCTCATGTTCAGTCGGCTGTTGACCAGTACAGTAGTAGTAATTTTTCATAAATTCTTGAGCAAGGAATTTGCAATTGCCTTGGTCCAGTGGTCAGAGCCTTCATTATGGAATATTACGATAAACTGTATCTTGGCTCTTTCAGCTGGTTAATTTTTCATGAATCACAGTATTCTGTTAGTTTTCTACGATCTATGAAAACCTTGTAAAATCTTCATTTAAGGATTGAGTCCAAACAACACATTCCAGACATTTCTTCATTCCTTCAAAATGTATATTTTGAAGAAAGGTACACATGTAACAGTATTTCTTTTTTCAAATTTTAGTCAATTTTATAATTAAATACCCTGAATTATTGAGTGATATGATCATTGTATGACTGATTTAGTACAAATAATTAAATATTGCATTATTATTTTATATAAATGTTTCTATCAACAATTTCTACTTTTTTATATAAAATTAATGAGAACTAGAGCCTAAAAATATTCTGTCTTCCTAGTTAAATCATATATGCTTTATACAAAACCAGCTTCAACCTCCCCTCCAATTAAATTAGTGAAGAAGCTAAGAATCATGACAATGCGATCATCTTATATTTTCAGCAGCCTTGCTCTGTGTTTGTAGTAGATGTTCAATATTTATGCACTCAGAATAACTGTGAGATTAAATTTTACCTAACGACATTATTTCTGTACCAAACCAGTAAACTCAGCCTCTTAATTTCCTACATGGCCATTTCAAAATGCTCTTCAGAGTCTTGGTCTTGATGAACTTCCCAGACTTGTACTTTCTTTGAAAAGTCTCACAAGCTCTTCTCTTTGCTCCTACAAGAACACTTTTTTAGTCTAAACAAAGATATAAAGTTCCCCAAGCTTACTTTGATGAGAAATTAGAGAAGTACTTATTTCCAAAGGAAGGGAGGATGGTTCACAGTACTTTAACTTTTCTGAATTCTTGTACTCAGTAATGTATTCTGGAGTCCACTATTCACATATACGTGAGGCAAAGGAAATGACTCCATGCAGAAGTTCTTAATCACAAAAGTGATTCATTTTCTTTTAAGATCTTTTCACAATAGAGTGGTAGTTGCCCTTTCAGTCTGTTCTGTGCATTTCTACAGAAGGATAATTCTCATTCCATTCAGCCTGTATTTTCTCCATTGAGACAAGGACACTGATATGGCATTCATAGGTTGTCTTTCAACCTATGCTGTGTACAATATGGGAATGGGTGCTATTGTTTACAGTTTTAAATTCATGTGTATTTCCACTCTTAGAATAGTGCAGTTCCCAAAAAACACAAAACATGCCGGGCATGCATAAAGAAGCAGTTAATTTGGGGAATACACAGAACAATGTTTTTGCATTAGGAAAAAAACACTTCAGAACAAGCTAGCCCCTATTATTCTGTTATCACCCTGTTCCCCATGATTTTTGTATTCAATCTGGGTACTGGAAATAGAATTTTCTTCTGTTTCACTTTTGATTTTGGTTTGCCATTAATTTCCCACAGTGCTACTAAAGCTCATTTTCCTGCATTTGGAGCACAGGTATCTTTACACAGCACAACCAAAGATATTATTACAATTTTTGGTTTTTTATAAGGTATATTGTTAACATTTTTCAGAAAGAGGAATTAATAGAAATGGAGTAAGAATGCAATCTCTCTACTAGCTCTGTATAAATTCACAGAGTTTTTTTGTCATGCCAAGACACAGTAAGTGCAGAAAATGCCTCACTAGGTCTTCAGTAGCAGCGCTCTGATTCTCTGATTACACCAATCCACACTTCCTATGGCTGGCAGCCTAGTCAGTGTCATGATTTCCATTTATAAACTACACTCTTTAAGTATCCAGGTCCTTACGCATTCATGTGGAGAATAAAAAAGAAAGCAGTGTTTCAGTCCTCTTTTGTCTTCATTTTTGTCTTTCATCATCACCTCTGTAATGATGGTGGTGTAAATAATGGAATGAGGCAAGAAAAGTACTACAACAAAAGATAGATCCAACTCTCAACCAGTTTGGAAGCATTTTCCGCTGGCAGAACATAGAATAGTTATTGTTGTGACATTACAGTGCAAAAGAAACTATATAATAAAAATAATTGTCAGTAATACAGAAAGCTAAAAACCTCATGGTTCAGGATTAATGATCCGCCTTCTGGTTATGCTTGATTTCAGTTGTGTCATTGAACTTGTATGCACAGAGCCCTAAACTCATTTGCCAATAATTTCGGCACCAGTATTGTGTTATGACAGGTACATGACAGGCAAAATGGCTTTGAATTGAAATATTAGTGCCAATTTACATGGTAAATTCTGTATTTTACATTCTTGTACATTGCAAATATTAACTTATTTAGGACATGTCAAAAAACCAGACCTCAGACTTATACTGCTTTTGACCACTTTATGATAACTTTTTCTATGATTTAAATGCAATAATTTCCCATTACTATACAACTTTCCAGATTAATGAACCATTCAGAACAACAACTTTATTTTGCACTGATTCAGGCATTTATAATGCACCGCTTTGCACACATTTTATTATTTTTCATATTGAGAGGGGTTGATCAATAGTTAACTCATGTAAGCATGAATTAACTATTAAGAGTCAGCAAATGTTAATTACAAGCCTAAGAAGCAGGATGCCCCTCAGCCGTGTCAAGATAAGAGAAACAGAATGCACTTTCTCAAGATAAGAGGAACAGAACCTGTTGAAACCAGTGCAGAAACTGCTGCATCAGCCAACGAAGGATTGCGCGTGCTCCAGAGAGAAAGGTGAAAAATGCATTGTGAGGAAGACCAGTAGCCTTCATCAGGAAGACCCCCAAGGAAGACACAGAGCCTTCCTCAGTGCGACCACCAGGGTACACAGCGCCTGCGCGGCACGTATGCTAATGATATTAATGACTTCTGAGAAGTAATTTGTATAACCACTCCTATCCCAAGGAATGTGATGGATATTCATGACTGTAACCATATATTGTGCTGTGTGGAGTGCTCTGTGTGTGTGTGTGTTAGGAGGATCCCCCACGCATCCAGTGCGCTGAATAAAGCAAGTGCCCTCCTCTCTGACTCTGTCTCTGAAGTGTCTCTAGGCTTGGTTTGGAGCGATTCAACATCACATTCTCTAGAAAAAACAAAATGACCAAGTAATTTCTTCTCAAGAAATTTGGCAACCTGCTTTCCTAGTTATCCTTTCTACACCAGGTTCTTGTGCTAAATATCTCTAACAAGCTCTCAGGTGTTATGGTTACCAATAATGAATACAAATACACAATATACCTACTTATTTTGAACTTTTTTTTTTATGAGGAAGCACCCCAACCCCAGGGATAATTGTTCCCAAGTGGTACAGCTATCCTACACTGTATGATTTATCCTTCCATGGATTTAAAGTAAGTTTGACATTTTAGATTGCTAATTTTAGGCTGGATGAGAGTATCTTAAAAATAAGATATTTACCAGACAAATTATCATTTGTTGCCTGAAGGTGAAAGTGCTGCTTCTCAGACATGACAAGATGTGTAAGTGCTGTTCATCTTAACGTATGATAACACATTTAATTAATCACATACATTTATATTCCCCCCAAATACTGTATCAAAATATTTATGCAAATAGTTACTTGGTGTTTGTCAAAGGAAAAAAAAGCCAAGGAGAAGATATATAAGAAAGGGTACATCATAAAAAAACAGCTCAAGTGCACAGGGTGACTGATTATGATTCTTTAACAACTCAATTCACAGTAGCAGATTTCATTAGTTTTATAATCACGGATAATACACAGATTTTTAATAATGAGGTGTCAATGTTGGAAGAAGAGGTTTGAAGACCACTATTCTTTCAGACATTTTCATGGCATATACCAAGGGCAGAGAAATGTGAGAACTGCTTATTAAAGAGGCGGTTTAACTTATTCAAGCACTTCTGGATACAGACAACTAAAGGCTGGTTTCTCAAAAGGCTACAGCACAGAAGTACTGACACATTTTACCAAGTACATTAAACACAAAATCTGTAACAATCATTGAAAAAAAAAAGAAGGAAAAGTACTCTGTATTTCACTCGAATACCAAAAATCTAATTCTAATCTCTATGCTGTATTCTCATGTCCCTATCTGTAAAATCAAGGAGACATCAAATTCTCCAAAGGCTCTGACCTAGACCAATCTTAGACAGAATGGCTAGCTGGCCCTTATCCTTCAGTACTTCTCTGCTCTCAGGACAGAGGCATGACCACTTCCAACCTGAAGAAAAGGACAACANCGCCTAGGGTAAACTGACAGGCCCCCCAGGGCTGCCCCCGCGGGGCGACCGATGCGCCCTCCGCAGCTCCTGGGCTGCTTCCCATGGACTCCTCATCCAGGCAGTCATTGTCTCTTGGTGGATAACGGACCCAAGAGCTCAGCTCCGGGCCAGAGGGCACCTGAGCCACCGCCACAAACACGAGCAAGATAAACAATTCTACAGTCACATTAATTAGGAACAATATGCTCCTGAAATCCCAGAGTGCTGCTCAGTCTGCATGACCTACAAAAGAAGAGTCTGCTGTCTTGTAGAATATAGATTCAGTGATCTTAATCTAAATGAACACTATCATACCCATGTGCTGCTACTAATTAATACAGTGCTTTTTTTCCAGAGATAACAATTTTTGGGAATGATGGTTTTTTCCTGTAAAACCGTTATTAAGGAACTGACAATCATAATTTTAAGAGTAGCAATGTGATGTGATATCCAGTTTTATAATTATATTCTGCTTTCTGAAATTGTATTTTAATTTTAATTACATATAGAAAGATTACTAATTTTTGGCTTCAGCCTGTGCACTAACAATGAATACCAACAGCTGCCATATACAAATTACAGATTGGCTATGAGTTAGCAATTCCTATTTTTATTTCAGTTTTGGAATTTAAGGAGGACACTGAAGTGTCCTTCAGTCATTCTTCTGTAAAACTTCCTTTTCACTGAAATTACAGATTTCTTCTAGATCTATCTATTGAATTCAGGAGCAAAATGCAACACTGGAGATGAAAATTAGTAGGACAGTTGTTAACCACTGTAAATCTTGACTGTATTATAATGTTTGAATTTATTGACTCAAAACAATTTTCATCTTTTTTTTTCCTCATGCTTTCTCTGAAACTGGCCTTCTCATCTTGCAATATTGGATTATTCCCTATGGCCTATTGCAAAGTCCATTGATCCATTTTGACAATTTTGATTTGGCTGTCCCAGATTATTTTATCTTTTTATATAATTTTTTTTTCCACTGAAAGAAACCATGATAAGCAAGCCCCATATTATTGTTTAGTGCTGTATTACCACAAACTCACTATCAGTGCCTGACAGGTAAATGATCCTATGAATTAGTGCCCTCATTTATTTTAAATGCAAATCCATCTTGATTGTAGATTTGTTGTGCAGACACAACCCATTTACCAAGTGATAGAAAGAATTTTGTTACTCAGCAAAAAAGTAGCTGCTTCCCAACTAAAAAACCAATTTATTAACATCAGAAACAGTCTTAGAATTATCCTCAAAATTCATCCTAATCTTCCAATGAATTTGAAATCCTCTCTAGTTTTGGTTTGACGCTCTTATAGGACAAACTTTCAAAGATGTTAAAAAAAAAACATACCCAAGAGAAAAATCATACCTTGTTGCTTGTCACTTGAAATGGAACTTTGGAGTCCTTTGTATTTGAGGAGGTCAGCTTCTCAGCTGGTTTTGAAGGGATTAGATTCATAGCGGGAGGCTGATTGCGCAGAACGGAAGACAGGCAAAGCTGCACAGTCTCCTTCAGAGCTTTCAGCTGTGACTCCTGTGGAAAACAAGAAATCATCACTTCTCTAAGATGTGCTACGATGAACACAACTGCATACTTTCTCTATCTGTATTAAACCAAACACTTATGAGTAGCTGCTGCTTTTTCTTACTGATGGAAGGAATTAAGTCTGTCTCAAGCAGTATCTTCATATGATTAGGTTACTGTGCATTACACACGAAACTGCCTAGGAAGTCACTGCACTCCCTTCCCATCCCTTCCTGCAGTTCTATCCACACTGATGATTGAAAATAATACCTAAATATAATTTTTTCTGAAAAGAAAAATACAATTAACAAAATATCATACAGTGTTCAGCCTTTTATGTATAATATCTACAGAGAAATCATAAGTATTGCAAGACACAGACTTTGGATGGTGTTTTGTCTACAACATTTCAAATAATCGGTATTTTTCCACATTATAGATTGATTTTAATCCAACAAAGATGGCTTCCCTCGTGAGCAAATTATACTTTTGCAATGTACAGTAAAGAAATCATAGGTCTTTTTAACAGTTAAGGATATATTTGTCCAGATCCACTACAGTCCATTAAGCCAAAACGAAACTTTTAAGTGGTGCAGTGCTTGCAACTCATGTTAGAACATTTGTATTTTACTCCCAGAAATACAGACAGATATATTAATGGAAATAGAAGTCTGTAATTGAAATAAGCTGAGAGAGCAAGAACAACGAGATAACTACAGCAGCGAGGAAATCACATTGTAAATCTTTGTTTCATCACAGCAAGACAAATATCGAATGTTAGCTATTGAGGTAACTTCTTACACTAATTTCAAGGGAAGTTAGCAGTATTTGGCATTTAAAAAAACCCTAGCTTTTATTCTTTTTATTAAAAATGCAGATACAGAAATAAAGAATAAATACAGAATACATCAGCACATTTCAATCATCAAAGATTTTTTTAAAGGTACATAAATCAAGGTATACCATGGCAAAAGATGCTGGAAAACGTATGTTATATATGGTGGAAAACGTGTATATAACATTACACACTACGAAGTAAGTATGTGAAATATTACATATAAAATATAAAAGCATTTCACAGTCATATTAATCCTAAGCA
Organism: Ifrita kowaldi; assembly: GCA_013398055.1. Lineage (NCBI taxonomy): Eukaryota > Metazoa > Chordata > Aves > Passeriformes > Cinclosomatidae > Ifrita > Ifrita kowaldi. The sequence goes on along the minus strand of VZRS01014757.1, from coordinate 39,812 downwards.
ATGGCATACAGCATGTTCTAGTTTGTTTTCTTAGCAAATATTTTGGAGAACATGACAAATATTCCGTTTTACATCAGATAAACTTCCCCTGAACTGAAAGCACGGAATGTATCTCATAACTGAAAAAACCTGAGTGTTTCTTAAAAAAACAAAGCCAGTTAGTAGAGTATATTTCAATAGTAGTATAAAAGACAACCATAAAAAACTATTAATACAGTGCACAATATGGAAAATTAAAGAAACCTGCCCCTTAAGGCAAGGGTAACTCAGGGTCTTGTTAATAGATCCCTTGGGGCAGATTAAAGTGAAAAAACACTGAATTATTTGTTTTTAATATACATACACATGTATATATGTATGTTTTATTTTAGAATAATTTGCTTGCAATGGAAAGCAAGTATTTAACTGTTTTAGTTATTAACAACAGTAACACAGCGATATAAAAACACACAAATGAGACTTAAGAAAATGTCTAAGGGAAAGAAAGAAATAAAGAAAGAAAGAAAGAGGAAGAATGAAAGTAGAAAGATATCATCACCCACGGATCCAGCGATGAGACTTGACGCAATTTGGATGTCCGTTGGCTAAAGTGATGTTCACAGTCTTGTTTCCTCGGAGATGGGGGAAAGCCCATAAAACAGAGTTCAATGGGTTAATAGATGTTTAGGCTTATGTGGGAATGGCCAGGGTCCCTCCTCTGAGGGAGGAATGTTACACTGTCTGTTGCAACATAGTGGGTAATGCACAGTCCTTTGATGGAAGGCCCCAGAAATGAGTCTGGGGACACTTTGGGCGTCTTTGATGGCTTATGACACCTTCTGAGACACGACAGCTGCCTCTCACATCAATGTAGTTGAGCCAGTTATGCCCCATCAGAAGGGATGAATACACTCAAGCCAATATGTGAATGTCCTGTGTGAATGTGAGTGTCCCAATATCTTCCCCAGGGAGAGGAGTTTTACAACTGAGCCAATTGTGTAAGGAAGGACATTGGCATGATAAAAAGCACTATCCCACTTCTGCAGGGTCTGCTTCTTGTCAGCCTCTTCCCTTATCTGGCCCAGAGCCCAGCTTGTAGTCTCTGGTGGTGGGTGCTCACCCTGTCTGTCTGTCTTATGCGGATCAGAGGCTTTGCTATCATGCACCCAAAAACTGTCTTCTCTCCCTCTGCCTGGGAGCGCAAACCCAGCCCCGGGAAAACACCCCGCCGATGGCCCAAATGGCCTATTGTTTTGAGTCATTAACCATTAATATTTCCGTTTCCCACAGAATGGAATTTGGTTTGCTTGCAAACAGAGAAAATGGAATGTCTTTCCCTTAAGATGTATGCATTCAGATGATATGTCTCTGAACTAAAGGCAGAGTAAAAGGGAAAGGATTACTTTATCCATTTGACTCAGGGACCCTTTAATTTCTAACTGACAGCAGAAGATACTAGGATACTTATTTTCACGTAACATGTCTTTAATCCTAACTTTTCAAGGAGTGACTGTGCAGACAGCATAAATCACCATTTGTTATGGTCAAATTGGCAGAGGTAGCAGACTGCCTAATTTTGCATGATGGTATGGATAGTAGTCAATCTAGTCCTGTGTGACCCTAGTGCTTCCTGCAGATCACACTCTCCTCTCATCCAGAAATTTCTCTGGATAATTTCTCATCTCCCAGTCCTGCCATCCAGTGCTCATTCTACCTCGGCTGCAGCTATTCCAATTCTGTCATTCCAAAGGTAAAAGAAGAACAAGTAAATTTATTTTCATCCTGTGGATAGCATAATTCAATATTGACTTTGCTGATAGGAGATCTATAAATGGACAGCATGAAAAGACAGCTGAAGGAAACACTATTTGAACCAGGGATGTAATTTGACAAAGTTCTCTATAATCTTGTGTAGATGTGACTGTGGTCAAAATAGGATGCTTACTGGCCAAAATACTGCCCACACAGGATGCATGTCTTCATATTTCCCTGATCCATTTACAGTATAAATCACATGGTTAGATCCACAATATCACAGAATTGTCAAGGCTAGAAGAGACCTTTAAGACCATCTGTCAATCCTTATAATATTATGTCACCATTATAATCACCCCTAAACCAAACTGCCACATCCATCTTTAACACTTCTAGAGATGGTGCCTCCACCACCTTCCTGGGCAGCTTATTCCCACTTCTGCAGCGAAAATAAAATTTCTAATCTGAACCTCCCCTGGCACAATTTACTGTAATTTCCTCTCATCCTTTCACGTGAGATATGGCAGAAGAAACCAACCCCTGCCTCACTATGGTTTCCTTTCAGACAGTCGTAGAGAGCAACGAGCATGAGCTTCCTCTTCTTCAGACTAAACAATGCCAGTTTCCTCAGAAGTTTCTCAGAAGACATGTTTTCTAGGCCCTTCACTGTCTTTGTTGCCCTTCTCTGAACTTGCTCCAGCACTAAAATGTCATTTTTGAAGTGAGTGGCCCAAAACTGAACACTGTATATGAGGTGTGGCCTTACCAGTTCTGAGTACAGGGGGACAATCACTTTCCTAGTCCTGATGGCCACACTATTCTTGATATTTGGGGTCTGGTAATGCAAAATTTGTGAGCATTCTAAGGGTCCATGGTGGGAAATAGAAAAGTGCTCTAGTGTAAATAAACTTATGAAAGACACTAAGTCTACTCTTAGGACAAACTATAATTCAATAGGTATCTAAATCTATTAAAAATCAGTGTAAAAATTTTTGAGCTGTTTTTTTCTAATTTGACCATCCTCTTCTTAAATAACTTTGCAGGTATACTTAACTTCAAGTACCATAATTAGTTCCACTGATTCCAGTAGCATCACTCCCAGGTACAACTTAGATGCAACTTAGTACGCATCTAAATCACTGCAAGGGTTTCATTTGTTTTTGCTAAATTACACCAAAACATTGACAGCTGATAGAGGTAAACATGCTTACATTACATTACACTTCTTACTTTGTCAAGGGCTGCTTTTTCCAATTCGTCTTTTGCAACTGCTAGTTTTTGCTCCAGATCTGTTAGCTGCTGTGCCTGTGGGAATCAAGAACAAAAGCTGATTCAATCTGCAATGCATTTTTTCCTTGTGTGAGAGGAAAGAATATAAATTTTACAAGTAATATATATGGGTTGGGTCAGATGTGCTTTTCCTGAGAAAAAAAAAGTTATGGTCAAATCTGCTCAATTTATGTAAGTTCAGTTATTTATAATAATTCAATGGCAATAACAAAATTAATTCCATACTAAAATATTTAATATTATGCCATAATATCCTTCTGGAAAATTCAAGGTGTTCAAATATCTTTTAATTATGTTGTTCATTTGTCTGACTTCTGAGTGCAATTTCAACATTATCTTTCAGTTCTAAACATTGAGATGCCAACATTAAGCTAACTTGGCATAAACAGAGAAATTAGAAAACACCCAAACATTCTTGCATGCAGACACCTTATGAAATTATACTATCTACTAGGACACAAGGCAGTAACTCCAGATTTTTTTTCTCCATGTCTTTTCCTGGAAATATAAAAGGAAAATTCACAAGAATAGCTAGCTATGCAACCACATAGTGGGAAAGCATTTTGGGAGACTTGTGTTTGAAGTCAGGATCAGGCAAGTAGCCTGCACCCTGAGTGGAAGGACTGTTGGCTCTATATAATGTATATATCATGTATGGAGTGCAGGGGTTCAGAAGATCCTTTTAAAAGTTCAGTAAATAAAGACAATCATTTTCTCTCTCCTTCCCTAGGAAGCCTGCTTGCTTGAAAAATATACATTCTCTGCAAGAATTTTCCATCTTAGGGAAGCAGGAGCGCCAAGATTCCTGCGGTTCTCAGTCTTGTCATTAGAAACACATCACTATGCAACCAAAAGGAATAAGAATTCTTTTGCTGTTGTATCTGAAAAAAACCCAGCCCAGTCATTGTTTTCCCTGTTTGAAAAGGGGATCATAGAGAAGGACACTGGAGTAGCCAGTTATATTTTCTCTCTGAAATTCTGATTAAGTAAGTACAGATTTTGTACATGCAGAATAATTGGATAAAATTCTCATTTCTCAGATAAAGAGCAACACATTTTTATTTCGACCCAGTATTTGTAAGCGCATTTTCCCTCAACATCATCCCATACTCCCAGGTTTCTGGAGTTAATCTTCAGCCAGAGGTATTTTTCTTGACAGATTTCTCAAGATCTCCTGCACTCTGCTGATTGTAGCACAGCTTAATGCATAGCCACACAATATAAATGTTGTTTAGTGTAAATCCTATAAAGGTGGTTAACATGGTCTCTGCTGGGGTAATGACAGTTCTTCCAGGACATGTCATAGATGAGGTGATGAGCTTAGGCAAGCCTGCAGTCCTCAGCAGACAGCTAAAGTGATGTTTATTAGCATTAGGCATTGCCTGCACTGCCAAATAAAATGTCAAAAGTGTGGAATTTTCAGTTCCCAGCTCATGTAAAGAGCTTAGTTGCATTTTAAAAGAGGATTAGGCACTTATCTTCAGATTTATCACCATAGTCACAGTTCCATTAGTCAAAACCAAACTTGCTTCTAAGTGGAAGTCAACTGTTCGTTTAGATGTTGCAAAGTCTCTTGTGAATTGCAGTTCATAATTCCCACTGCATCACATTTCTTACACCTAACATCAGTCACTGTCACAACACTCATATCAGACCACTAGTTTGGTCCTTTAGTCTGGCAACAGAAAATCCACTACAAGAAATAATCCTTCCATTTTATCAGTTTGCAAAATTTAAGTGGAATTATCACTGGTTTACCGGAGAAAAAAATTACTAAGATACAAGAAATTGCTAGAGTTCGGTAACTTTTGGGTTTTTTCCTAAATATGGGACACAGTATCACTCAAAATAAAGATAGTCACAGACAATATTTGAAAAGACGAAATATTGACTCTATGTGATGCAGAGACACGTCTCATTACACACTAGAACTAGACCAAGAAATTTCTCATATCATTAACATTTTTATATTGCCACTTATTATTTTTCATTACAGCTATAAAAATTAATACATTCTCAATTAAAGAGAATCAAGATTTGAAAAACTGTATATCTAACTGTATAATTTCAATTGCCACTCAAAAGGAAATTACACAAAATAACACTTACACGATAAATGCGAGGCTAGGATCCCACCTCTGATAGTGTACATTGCTGAAGAATCAGAATCAGATGGAAGATGGTGAGGCCCAGAAAACTAGGCAACTTCTTCCATCAGTGCTACAGTTTAAATCAGTGCAAAAACCAGAAGTACAGTTATGAATTTGAGGGTGTCTGGTTTCCTTACATAGGCATCTAAATATCTGGGTAGTTGAGAGAAAGCAGGTAATGGTGGTTAGAAGTGACTACTCTTTTCTTCCTTGCAGAAGAATGTCTGGTGCACTGAATTCAATGAAACTACTTCCGTATCAAAAATCAAGTTGGAGGAAAAGTACTTAAGTTCTTTAATTGACATTTTCTGTGACAAAGAGTTACTATATTGTAATAACACTATTCACATATAGGAAAACATTTGTGGTTTATGGTAAAAAGTTATTCTTCCAAAGGACAGGTTTCAAATATATTAGTGAAGTTTTTCTGAATGCATCATTCACCAAGAATTATTCTCATTTTTCATAATACTGTCATATTTTGATGGACTAAAATTTTCTGTAACATTCAGGTATATTTATTTCATTTCACAGAACAGTGAGCAAATAGCTCAGTGATATCAATCCAACTGATACCAAGTAAGAATAAAATTCTGGCATTAAAAGTGCATTTTGATGAACCATTCACTTGAAAGTAGTGATAGTTACTTACATCTTAGGTCCAAATCTGCAGAATATCTTTTTTTTCATATTTTTCTTCTGAAAATTTTTGTCTCTCAAGGCTAAATTCATATTGCAATAGTTTCACTGTTACTGCAATTTACAAGTTTTTTAGGGAGCCAAAATGAACTAGCATGGCTTTGATACTGAATAAAGAAAAGGACAAACACCAATAAGACTACACAAGCCAAATTTTAATAAGTTGCAAAGTCTTTAGAAAGACTAGCCTGGAAGAACTAAGAAATATTAAATTTTTCTTAGGTATTCTTACAGAATGAGGTCTTTGAGAGAAAGCAGTGAGATAAACAGCAGCTTTCCTGTGCCTAAAGGGTGCCTACAGGAAAGCTGGAAAGGGACTTTTTACAAGGACATGGAGTGATAGGACAAGAGGGAATGGCTTTAATCTGAAAGAGGGTAGATTTAGATTAGACATTAGGAAGAAATATACTTTCTGTTCTATTCTTCACTGTGAGGATGTTGAGGCACTGGCCCAGGCTGCCCAGAGAAGCTGTGGATGCTCCATCACTGGAAGTGTTCAAAGCCAGGTTGCATGGGGATTTGAGCAACCTGGTCTAGTGGAAGATGTCACTGCCCATGGGCCCATGGCAGAGGGAGTTGAAACTAGACGGTGTTTAAGGTCCCTTCAAACAAAAACCATTCTGTTTCTACAAAAAGCATTTTTCTTCATTCTCTGAGAGAGTTCACAGAGCAATTACTGTCAGTGAAGTACACTTTTCTAACTCACTTAAATGAATGCACTTACCTTTACTCACTATGAATCACATTAGACTAAATGCCTACATGTCTTTGGAATAATGACTTTGAATGTTCAAGAATTTATAAAAAGCATATTAACTAATACTGAGATGTTCATATTCCTCGAAGTCACTTGAAAGCAACAAAACAGCGGTGAGACAAGTTTTGTTATGTGAAAAACAGTTGCTAGAAGCTTTATGCTTCTCACTTCCTTACTCACATCGGAAAAAAATAAAAACATTCACTAGCAGTCTTTCATGTACCATTGCAGAAGTCATACCAATGCCTTAGGTTTTAACTTTTATATTTTTCAAATCCTATACTGCCTAGTGTGTAACTCTGAAGTTTCTTGTGGCCTGTTAACTGCTGTTCTCTCATGCTGGTTAGACATAAAAAACCTTCTGTAGGTTTGCACTTCAAGGACACCTTGATTGTACCAGGCCCCAAAATATGTAAACCAAAGCCTTGAGAAGAGGAGCAAACTTATGGTAACTACATCATTAACTGAAATTATAACTGGAGAATTAACCCTGATTTGCAAATGGACCAAACTTATAAAAGTGTGAAGAACCCGTGACCCAGGGTCTATCTTGGGTGGAACCCCTGGGAGGCATTATACTCCCAAGGTGTACCTTTGAAGGCCCTTCAAATAAATACCTACTTTTATTCTCTTAATCTTGTCTAGCCTCTTTTCAGGTAACCACTTCAAGGCATCAATACCTTTTGTTTTTTCTAGAAAATCAATCTTTTTAATGATCTTTCTTGGGGCAAACATAACCACATACATAAAAGGAATAAATTACTGTTGGATTATGCATTGCTGGTGACATTATGGTACATTACAAATATGCTCCAAATACAACTTCTGTAAATGTTCTTCTTGGTATTTTACCCTGAAAATTGGATCCGAACTTCCTCCTCATTCCTAAACCTAGCTAGTCTATAGGCTTTTCAACTGACCTCTCCCTCTGTAAGTCCTCTCATTTCTTCTTGGAAGTCAGACAAAACCTTCAGCATCTCATCTTTGAGATGAGGTATTAAACTTTTCTGAGGGTACAGGCCAACAAAACCAGGCTGTGACTATTTCTGGATTAAGATTTAACAAACCAAACAGCACAATGACTAATTGAAAAAAAAAAAAATTGTATTTCCTCCTGAGAAGTGCCAGAAACAGGACCCCTTTAAATAATCCAACACTTGGTGTGGGTCAGAGGGAGGCCACTGTCACCTTTCAGTTGTATTTGATCCCTAATATAATCAGTGTTAATAGTGCAATACAAAGTCCACTCCCAGAATGTTACAAGCCCAGTGTTACAAGTACGGGTCAGGTGGGTAATGCAGTCACACAGCTGTATAGATAGCTGCTACAAATACTGCATGCTTGTTAGCACAGCCAAAAGAGGGTTTTAACAGGCTTTTTACCTTTTTTCCCCAAAAACATTATACAGCATGTCATTATGGAATAGAAAATAAATAGTGATCCCTCTTGCTATTGTTGGTGGTGAGAACTTCTTTTTGTGTTTGGTCATTTATTTTAAACTCATAACTGTTCAAAACCCTTAAGAAAAAAGACTTAATCAATTTCCTTTCTTTTCCTTATGCAAAATTTCAAAGGCGGTTTCTTTTTTTGGTTGGTTGGTTTTGCTTTTTTTTTTTTCTTTCCAGAAAAGACCAGGTTATGGCTTCACGCTACAAGGATTATTCACACGTGCAGAGATAAACATAGTCGCGTTTCGGTTCTCTTTATTTCAAGGCATGTTAAACTGGAATTTTATTTGAGTATTTCAAAACTTTTAAGAACATATTTCATGCAAAGAATTGCTGTTTATTAATGATTACATTACCACGCATGCTGCTTAGAGTTAATTGAAAACATGATTGTAATGTTTAAAACACTTGTTAAATAGATTGAATATTCTCAACTCTGTTTTATCTCTGCACAGGCCTTAAATAAAATGTTTAAGAAAAAATATCTTTACTGTACAACTTTCATAATTGATTATATTTTCTAAGGAGGACACATTTTACAATGAAAACCACGTAACTGTACACTTGGATAAATTATTCAGTAAACACAATTCTGCTGTGCTTATTCTGTAAGCATTATTTGTATCTTAGAAAAACAGAGACTTGTTCTTCTAAATTGCACTGTTTACTGTAGCATAAGGTGTTAAATGTAAATGAGAATAACACTTTTTGGACGCTATTACATTTATTCAGATATGCAGCAAAAACCAGATATTCAGTGACATCTGAATTAGATTTCAAGCATTTACAAGAAGAAAATTCAGCTAAAAATAGCTTTTCTGCAAAGTCTTACAGCTTGTACATTTTATTCATGCTTATTACTGCTGCAATGCTTTTATCTCTCATTTTTTACTATTCTGGATATACATTAAAAAAGGAAATAAGTCCTTTGTGGTTTTTTATTAGCTGAAATTTTACTTTTCCTTCCCCAACGCTCACATAAAAGCCGTTACAATGAATGCAAAATTGCAGTTTGCCAGTGTTTCAGTACTCAGCTTTTAACTAAAGGAAAATTACTGGTTTTTTCAGCAGAAATGCATTCAGAATATGCACACAAAGAGCCACATCACTCACCTTTGGGCCTGATCTGCCACTTGCTTCCCATGGGGGAATTTACTTCCTTTAGATCAGGCCAGAGCACCATGCATTTTAGCATGAGCTGTACTTTACAATGGATAACCCATCCAAATGATCTCAACAACTTGCTGCTCTTTCTTTTTTAAGTCAATCTTCTTCTAAAAATTATCTTGTTTTATTTTAATAGTAAAAGAACAAGCACTGAGCGAGTAAGCATTTTAAAATTCATGTTAGGCATACCAGTTGTGCTCTACACCTCCGTCAGCAGTGCACTAGAAACATTTATTTCATCTTTTCTTCAGAGAGGATTAGTTCGCAACTTGACCAAAGCTTCAACTTTTTGGTTTTGGTGCTTCTTTGCAGGATTTGACCACTCCAGAGAATAGTATAATTCAGCCAGGAAAATACAAAACAAAGGAAACAAACCTACTTTTTTGGTAATATCACTTAAAAGTGTTTGTGAAGAGGTAAGTTCTTAAAACTTTCCATTTCAAAAACATTACCTCATATTCTGCTGCTAAGAATGTAAAACCTAAACCATGCAGCAACAGTATTTACTGACACCAATATATTCACTATTGCAAACTGCCTCCAAGTCAGCAACAATGAGCAACACAGGAATTAAAAAAACTCCACCAAAATGCCAAAATTTATTGTATTTATTTTGACAACTTCATGCTGCAGATAGTCATGTAGATGTCTCTGAATTGCTGTCAGGAATATCCTAGGAAACAGGATCAAAGCTTTACAACTACCTGAAAGAAGGTCGTAGGTGAGGTGGGGGCCAGTCTCTTCTGCCATGCCTGCAGTGAGACGACTAGAGAAAATGACCCTAAGCCAGGACAGGGGAGATTCAGATTAGTGTCCTTGTGCTGGCCAGGACAGGGTTAATTTTTCAGTAGCCAGGAGGGGGCATGGCCAGGACTCAGAGGTTATTCAATACCACCTCAGATCATTTTCCAGGGATAGGGGATCCAGGATCCCTTCCATATTGAGGTAGTGTGGCAGAGAGAGTGGTCAGGGGTTATTGCTCAGCGTGAGCAATAACGTTTCTTTACTTGTACACTCTGTCTTTAGTATGGTTGTTGTTACTGTTAATTTTGTTATGTCATTGAGGTTTCCAATAAATTGTTCTTATCTCAACCCATGATCTTTACATTTTGTGCCTCCAATTCTCCTCTCCAGACCACTGAAGGGCGGGGGGAGGAGAAGCAGGAGTGAGCAAGCAGTGCATTGTCTGGAGTGGTTTCAGTGGGAACACTGAATTGGAGAATACCATTCCTAAACCATGACAATTAGATACTAGAAAAAAAAGCAAAACACTGTTAAGGTGGTTGGGCTTTGGAACAGGTTGCCCAGGGAGGTGGCGGAGTCACCATCCCTGGAAGTGTTTAAGAGGTGTCTGGATCTGGCGCTGAGTGTTATGGTTTAGGGGTTTAGTGGCTTAGGGCTAACAGTGGTATTGCTAGGCTGATAGTTGGACTTGATGATCTTAAAGCTCTCTTCCAACTTTGATGATTCTATGATTCTAAGGGGGGAGACTAAGTGAGGCAGAGGTATCCTCTCAAATAATTTTTAATTTCTTTCTGATTTGGACCAAATGGCAAGGTATTCAAAATTGTCTGCTAGGAAGAACATCCAATTTGGGATAATACATGTCAGTGTCCTCCAGATTCAGATCCATTGTACTCCTGGGCAATCACCAACCATATGAAGTTTAACGGGGAAAAGCGCCAGATTCTGCTCCTGGAATGGGACAATCCTGGATGTATATATAGACTTGGGAACGAGACACTGGAAATCAGTGTTGCGGAAAGGGACCTGGGGATCCTAGCCAATGATGAGTTGAATATGAGTCAGCACTGCCCAGGTAGCCAGGAGGGCCAATTGTGTCCTGGGGTGCATCAGACAAAGCATCATCTGCTGGTCTAGAGAGGAGATTGTCCCACTCTGCTCTGCAGTGGTATGGCCTCACCTTGAGTTCTGTGTAGTTTTGGACACAATATAAGAAAGAGATTAAGCTATTAGAGAGTGTCCAAAGGAGGGCTACAAAAGTGGTGAAGGGCATTGAGGGGAAGCCATATGAAGAGAGGCTGAGAGCACTGTTCAGCCTGGAGAAGAAACTGGGGGGAGACCTTCTCACCGTCTACAACTTCCTTGTGAGGAGAAGGGGAGGGGCAGGCACTGATCTCTTTTCTCCGGGAACCAGTGACAGGACCTGAGGGAATGGCATCACATTGTGTCAGGGGAGATTTAGGTTGTATATTAAAAAAGATTCTTCACCCAGAGGGTGGTTGGACACTGGAACAGGCTCCCCAGGGAAGTGGTCACAGCACCAAGCCTGACAGAATTCAAGAAGTGTTTGGACAACACTCTCAGGTGCATGGCGTGATTCTTAGGGCTTTCCTGTGCAGGGCCAGGAGCTGGACTTTGATGATTCTTGTGAGTCAAAGTGTACTTCTCGCATTAGCATACAATTGTACATCTTGGAAGCTTTTGATTCAGCAGCACATAACAGCATGTGTGGATCATGTGCTATTGGATACAACTTGTCTCATGGTAGCTTTTAACTAGACGTGTTTCACACAGAAACGCAGACTAGCTATTTAAGACTGCAAAACCATCTAATGCAGGACCATATCACCAAGGCCACATCCTCAGATCCATACAGAAATTTTTAAATGGGATTTTTCAGCTCATTAAAAAAACTACAATTTTTCATGCTGTGTTGTAAAAAAATGTACTGACAATAAGTTAATGGACCTGAATTACTAAGTGCTGAAACGATATTCTCATTTTACATATTTAAGTTTTCCAAAACTGCATTAAGCCATTAAAAAACAGTAGAAAAATATTTGTTTCAATAACGATATCAATGAATTATGTTAATACATAATCCAATGTCCTTACTGAGACATAATGATAACACCCCTTCACCTTCTTATATATCACTTATATAAATGTATTAAAAAATTCCCATGGCTGCAAATAATCTGTAAGTATTTTTCAGCAGCAGTATTTTTCAAATTGAGTTTAGATCTTCAGGGCCCTCCTGTGTTGCTAACATTAACATATTGTTAATGATTATAACACCACGGCAACAACATAAAAATGCTAAATATGACATTTGAAACAAGAATATTCACCAATATGCACCAGAAAGATGCCAATGTAATGTGACATCTACTTTTGTCCTCATTTCTGTTGGGACAGAGTTAATTTCTTCTCAGTAGATGATACACTGCTGTATTTTGGATTCAGTATGAGAATAATGTTGGTAATACACTAATGTTTTGGTTGCTGCTAAGTAGTGTTTATTTTTTGTGTCTCATGTTCTGCCAGTGAAGAGGTGCAGAAAGCCATTACAAGGGCCATTTTCAGTGCCATTACCACGGCCACCACAAGGGCCATCACAGGAACAGGAAGAAGAGACAGAAGAGACAACCACCACTCAGTCCCTATGCTTGAGTGAGCTGTGGGAGATACAAAAAGATTTTAGCTGGGGACAACAGGCCTAGTAGTTTGGAATTAGAGGGTAAGTAAAGCAATCAGCTGTGATTACTTGCTAAGGAGCCAAGCATTGACAAAGAGATGGGAAAAAAGACACAAGCCCTTAGCCTCTGGAGCCCTTAGCCTCCTGTGAAATGCAAGGGAAAGGTATACACATAAGGTCAATATTCCATGTCACCCAGGCAAATAGACGGCAATAGAGAAAGGTATTCAACACCTGAGAGAAACAGCCATGTGAGAAATTATATATTATGGCCTGGACAATGCGCAATTCCCCACAGATCCAGACGAAGTCCTATGTGTACAACCCATGTGGTAGAAATTTGTAAAGAGTGCACCATAAATGCAAGACAGCCCATTGTCAACAATAATTTGGAAAGATGATGAGTCACCAGCAGTGGATGAAGCAATTTGTCAAATCCAGGAATATGAAGACAGTATTTGTTTTCCCTCATCTTGGCTTTGGAGAAACTGTCCTGGGAGTTCCAGCAATTCAGCAAGTTTATGTGAGCAGGCATCCTTTTGCTCAAGAAATAGGATATAGAAGGTACATGCCACAGGGTACCCTAGAGTTTTACCTGAGGGACGACAGAGAGGCCATGAGGAAGTGGAATGGAAAAAAAGGGAAGTGGGATGACAAAAATGTGCAGGCCACAGTTTGCTTTCACCTGGAGTGGCATCCAGTACACCTAGAATCAAGTGCCCAAGGGGTGGAAACACAACCCTACCATCTGCCATGGCACCCCTATCATCTGATCCAGATTGCACTGGAACAGGGTGAAGCCCTGGAACACCTGCAGTGCATTGATGCTGTCATCATATGGGGCAATGCAGCTGAAGTTTTTGAGAATGGGAAGAAAACAGTCCAAATTCTCCTGAAAGGAGGTTTTGCTATATAAAAAAGGTAAACAGACCTGCAAAGGCAATGGCAAGATAGATATCGCATCTCAATGGATGTGAATAATAAGATAACAGCCATGCCTACACCAACTAACAAGAAACAAACATGAGGTTTTTTAGGTGTTGCAGGATTTTGGAGAATGCACATTCCAAATTAGTCTGACTGTAAGCCCTCCAAGCCCTTCACTCTATGAAATGACACAGAAGAAGAATGATTTCAAATGGGGCCCTGAGCAACGGCAAGCTTTTGAACAAAGCAAGCAGTAGCCCTTGGGCCAGTCTGAACAGAGCAAGATATAAAAAATGTGCTCTATAATGCAATTGGAGAGAATGGCCCTACCTGGAGCCTCTGGCAGAAAACACCAGGGAAGACTTGAGGTTAGCTCCTAGATTTTTGGAGCTGGGGATACAGAGGATCTGAAACTCGCTGTACTCCAACTGAAAAAGAGATACTGGCAGCTTAGGAAGGGTTTTGAGCTCTTTGCAGAGGTGATTAGTACTGAAACACAGCTGCTTTTGGCATCCTGGTTACCTGCGTTGGGTTGGATCTTCAAAACAAGGGTCTCCTCTACACATCATGCAACAGATACTGTACATGGAGTAAGTGGGTTGCACTAATCACACAAAAAGCTCATATAGGGTACCCCAGTTGTCCAGAAATCTTAGAAATTATCACAGGCTGACCAGAGGGCAAAGATTTTAGAATGTCATCAGAGAAAAAAGTAATGTGCTGAAGAGGCCCCACTATGTAATAAATTACCAGAAAGTGAGATGCAATATACCTTGTTTATACTGCTGGATCCTGCCATCTTGTGGAAAAGCATCAGAGAAGGAAAGCAGCTGTATGGAATTCCTTACAAGAAGTCAGAAACTGCTGAAGGAGAAGGTGAATTGAGTCAGTTTGCAGAAGTGAAAGCTATCCAACTGTCTTTAGACAGGCTTAAGGAGAAAAATGGCCAATAGTTAAACTCTTCTGCAATAGAGGCAGAATAACTGTCAATGTAGAGGTAAGCCCATCTGGGCTGCCACATTGTGGCAAGACTGATGCCCAGGTGAAGAATCTGGTTGTGAGGGTATATCACATAGATGCTCATGTACCCAAGAGGCACGGCAGAGTATGTCACACTCCACCAAAACCCTGAAGGCAAACACCATTTGCTCACAATGGTGGAAGCAACCACTGGATGACTGGAAACATCTTGTGCCCCATGCCACCACCCAGATGATGGGTAATGTGGGACGATGGGGCAGTCCAGTGTGTGCCTCAAGAAGATTTGATTTAGGGTGAGAATAGCCAATAAATTAAACTGTACAGTGTTAATAACTGATGTTAAACTATATAACACTGTGTATTATCACTTCTATAGTGACTACATGTGCATCACCACACTGAGCACCAAAGCAATTTTAATGTTTACACAACTTCTCTGACAAAGCAGGTCGTTGGTGGTTTTCTGTTTGTTTGGGGTTTTTTTCTTTTTCTTTCATTATTTAATCTCTTTCTCTGTACGTAATGTGGAATCTCATTGTCTTCATTAGAGAAATAAGCAAATTAAAATTCTGGGAAATCAGTTTACTGTGGCATGTAATTAACTTCGCTAATAGGGAGGGAAACACACATGCCATCAGTTTTACTTCAGAGGGAGGAATGGTATAGATGGTTACCAAATACAGTTAACATGATGCAAAAATAATTTCACAGAGTTTTGTATTTGACTCTGCCACAGCAAATGATTTAAATGATTTCCACATGTCACATAATGACTTAATTTGTGTAGAACTAGGTGTTTCAAAGAATTTGGAAAATGGTTTTGACTTTAAATTTGCAATAGTGATATGGTCCTTAGTCCTTTAGAGGTATTGAGCACTCATAGTACTTGAAACATTATTGAGAAGTATAAAAGAGTACTGAAGGTAAATTACAATCCTGTTCTTACTTTGTGAAGCTGCACTTCAAAGAAACGTGTGAGTTCAAGAGTATCATCATAGAAACAAGCTAAACCACTATAAGGAGCAGCAGAGGTTGTCAAGCGTTGGGAGCAAGGTTCTCCACCGACCTGCCTCCTTCCTCCCTCTTCCGTCCATTGTTCCTCTCTCCCAGTCATGCCCACTACAAACCCTGCCTGCCTTCGCCTTGCCATTTCTATCTGCCAACCTCTGCTGCTCCTGACGCCACTGACTCCAGTCATGCACTGGACTTCCCAGACATCCTCTAGTTTAATGCAATTGACTGGGGACCTGGTGGCCCTGAACATGTAGAGAGGCCTTAAGACTCCCCAGGGCCAAGAGCAGATCGTTATTCAGTAAACACCCACTCTGACAGCAACGTTTCAGCAGGAACTGATCATGTCTGTGAACCCAACGGGATCAAACATAGTTAGCTCCTCAGAAGAAGGTGCAAAATGACAAACCATGTCACTCATGGTAAAACCATCTACAGAATGCATATTAGCAGTTACTTTATTTGTTGTAAGGTAGTAAGTGTTAAGGTACTAAGTTGTTGTATTATTTGTTGTAATAGCCAATCCTATTTGCTTGCTTATTTGAAGTTAAATTCTACCATGGAACAAAGATTAAGTAAGTTGGTAGGCCAGGTGCTGTTAGTTGTTACTCACATTTGAACATTTTCTTGTTTTTCTAGGACTGTCTATCAATATATTTTGTCTTAGAATTTAAACAGCCAAAGGGAAAAGAGACGAAGTGGTAGATCAAATATGTCTGAAACTCCGAAGCAAAAGCCTTAGAAAAAAGCAAACAAAGATATACTCAAACCATAGCACTGAAGCATGGTCACCTTTTAAATTTACAAGAGAAATTTCAATAATACAAGATACTTGTATAAACTGACATTGAAAGTCATTGCTAGATTTATTTTTCTTAATCTCTTATTACAATCATTTATACATGTTTGCATTTCATGAATAAAAAAACAAACCCTTTTTAATTCTTTTCTAATTTAGTAAAACATGAGACTTCTTCCAGGACAATATAGCCCAATAATGGGAAGACAGTTAATGAAGGAGGAGTAATTTAAAAAAGAAGTGGTCTGTAATGCCTGAAAGGAATGCAGACCTCAATCCAGCAAAGCACTTAAATTTAGGAGTACTTCACTGAACCAGGGGTTTAGGATGATAATTTAAATTATTTGCAATTAAGAGTAGTGTCATTCAGAACTAGTAAGTACCTACTTACAAAGGCAGTGATAAAATAAAGAACATCCAGTGGCAATTTTTATTAATAATTTATTGGTTTTCTCATTGTAATACAAAGCAAATTTCAACTCTTTACTATTCTTTAAGGGTGACATGCTGCATGCTTCAAGGGACTGAAATCTGACAGCGACAGGAGCTCAAATTATGATCTCAGTAGAGATACTGACAACCTCTATAGCCTTGGGTGCATGACTTAATTTTTGTGATGCTCATTACTTATATGTCCCATGGCTTTATATCACATAGGGAGAGTTAAAAATATAAACATACACACATATATGCTCCCTAATTAATTAGCTAGATTATAAAACACTGTGAAAACAAAAGAAGCGTAAGTAAGACATGATAAAGAAGATATGATCTACCAATTCACTGGAATGTTAAGGAGAAAGCTGCCTTTTTCCCCCTTTTCTCTTCCTCTCCCACTTAATCCCCAGAGGTCTAGTTCAGAATAGAGCCGTTGACAGTAATAGGTACCAGAATTTAAGAAACAGTTTCTTAATGTCGATTATGCAAAATAAAAATCAAACAATCCCTCCCTACTTATTTCACATACATCTCTGCAGAATTCCTTCAGAGAAAGCCTTAGTTTGATGGACATGAACTGCAGCTTTCCTTCATGCCCTTTAGAAATCTCATAGCCTGCAGCTTACATCCTTCTGGTGAACTGCTCCAAGAAGCTTGCAATGTTCAGAGCTATATGGAGAGCAGACTTCCCAAAAGTCCTCAGTAAGTCACACAGAAAAAAGCAGTTTAATGGGGTAGGAAGGGAATGGAAGGAGAAAAGGTAGAAGTCCAGTAACACAAAAGTAGCTAACAGCCAGGATTTTATCCCAAACATGCATGCTGTGCTGGCAGAAGACCATCTACCCATTTCATTTATCAGAAAGAGTAACAGCTTCATAAAACAGCCTCAACAGCAATGCTAACATTAAATCTGTTATGTTTTCAGTATCAAAGCAATTAGAAATGAAATATCACCTGCCCAAACCTAGCAGCCTCTCTCTGATCAAGCAGTGTCCTGGGGTGTCCTGTGGAGTGTAACCAAAGTATGTATTCTGCCACCATCTACATTACCTTCTGATGAGCTATTTAGATGGGTGGAGCAGCGTTTCTCTATCTTTGCCATGACTCAACTGTGATAACTCCTTCTGGGGAAGCAGCAGCCACCCTGAGGGGGCCATCTCTGCTAATGGGCCATCAAAGACTCCCCAGAATGACTCTTAGAACTATATCAGCCCACTGTGAAATTCCCTGCCCTGGGGGAGGTACTGAACATTCCTGCCTCTATATAACCTGGGGTTTGGGACATGACAACACCAACCACTGGATTCCCAGAGGACAAGAGCTCTCCACCACCACCACTGGACCTCCAGAGAGGGACCAGACCTTTCCATATGATCACCACTTCGACAAGACCACATCCATCACCCCAATGGGACTGCAACCACCATTTAATTGGACTGCTACCACCACCCTGACCAACAGGTCGTGTTCTGACTTTGTCAGTTTAAGCCAGTGTTTCTATATTATTGCCTTTATTGTAATTTTCCTATAAATTATAGCTACAACTTGAAATCTTTCGCAAGGTATTTGTGCGGAGTTAATTCTTCACACTGGTTTACCTTCCAGCCAGCACAAGCAGATACTTAAAAAGCTTTCCCGCCTATACCAAATGGCTTCTACTCTGCTTAGTGTGTCTGTCTTCAGACATGAAACACACACAAACAAGCACACTGAACCTACCCTCCCCTCATCTCACATGATTTAGGAGGGTAGCATATGGTTGCTGCTCCCTCTGCTTCATAAATCAAATTTTCTTGGTCAGGAAAAAGACTGATGAATAAACCTGCAAAAATATTTCTGGTTACATATAAAGGACATATCAAATTACCAAAGCAGGCAGTCAATTTCATACGGAATTGCACATGGTCAAGAGATGTTTTAAGTGTTTACACATCCAGTTCTCAGTATGTGGAGCTCTGGAATCCACAATTCATTAACATCCTCCATCTAAAGTTCTCAGAACGTTTTTAATTACATTAGATCATAGCTTCCATAGAAGGCAAGTAACTATCCTTATTTTGCAATAAGAGCACTCAGAAGAGAACCCACACTACCTAACTTGGGACCTACATCTCAGCTGGTGGCTCTAGTATTCATTCATAATCAAGAACTATGTCTATTCAATGTAAATCAAGGACTTCAAGGCATAATTCATGTGGTCAAATGTAGACATAGTCTTCAGAAGGTAAGTCTCCAAGGATTTGAAGTGGAGACTATGGTGGAGAAAGGCATATCCAGTCAGATGAGACCATGTCTATTCCCATTCACACT
This sequence comes from Ifrita kowaldi, assembly GCA_013398055.1. Taxonomy (NCBI): domain Eukaryota; kingdom Metazoa; phylum Chordata; class Aves; order Passeriformes; family Cinclosomatidae; genus Ifrita; species Ifrita kowaldi. Next base: position 20,659 of record VZRS01014757.1, on the reverse strand, counting down.
AGACACATTTCCTCCATTAGTACAGTTCTTTACATGTGTACCTTAACTACTACATTGATATAGTTTACTGAACCAGGATTAGGAGAAGGTGGATTTCATTGCATGCATGCCAGTGACTTGCTGGACAGCCTTTCTGCCATGTTCACTTGTTTATGTTCCCATTTTCTTTTTCATCTTCTGTAAGCTTTTTCCAGGTGGGTAGTACTTAGCAGGAGTTCCCTTGCTAAGCATTAGTATACACCCCAGCATAACTCAGATCCATTTTTGGGATCACTGTGTATTAGCATAATGAAAACAAGTAGATACTAGTGCTGAACAATCCTACTGCTTCAGCCAAAGAAAACAAACTTTCACACTTAGGCAAGACTAGAATTTTTCACCTTTACCTCTGCTCAAGCTCTCCATTATACTGAATTTGACGAAAGATGTGTTATTTTTGTTAATGCTAGATGGAGTTAAAATTTAAATGCCTAGATCTATAATATCCTTTTTGGTTTTTTTTTTTTGTGTCTCTAAATATGTTTCCCTGGTTCTGGTCTTATGAAGACCAGAAATAAATGTTCCTGAAAAAACTTTGAATCAACCTATGCATTAAAAAAAAAACCAGCACAGAAATCACACTGTGTCTTTTAAATGGCCTATAATTTTTTCTATATTTACAGCACTGTATATAAAATAGAGAGACAGTAGAAAGAGTTAAACACTTCCAGAAGACAATTTGGAATGCATATTGACATGAATAACTTTGCAAGTTATTCTAGGTCTAGTCACTTTGAAGATGACTACTTAATCTTCATCCTTTATGCTGGGAATAAATAAAAGCACTACTCCATTAACAGTCTTCAGTCACGTGACCTGCATTTCTCTCCTCCTCCTTTAACAGGGATTAACTTCTCTCTTTGTTAAGAAGGACCTAATGCCCTTCAGCAATGTCTTTATGTTCTGCCCTTCCCTCCTTTATTTTTAAAACTTTTATTATTTTTTAAAATGTGCTAGCTAGAATAGATTTGGATTGTTCGAGCAACAGACGTTTCTTTTTCTTAAATCTTCAGACCTAAGGAACATTACATTGCTCAAGCTTATCATAAACACAAATATTCGCTTTAAATGTTAACAATACTTGACTTTGCCATGGAGGACTGCTAATTAAAGGAAATACAAGAAGCATCTGTAAAATATTGTATCATTCAGTTAGAAAGATGAAAAACATATTACAGAATGTATGGAATAGGGCAACAGGTTTTATTCATCAGCAGTAACCTAGAATTTTGCTTTTTGTGAGCACATAAATATAGACATAAGTATACTATATTTCTGAAAATGCATTATGGTATTAAGTCTGTCTTGGTGTTTTGTGCTCTTTTCAGAATAAAAATATTCCTTAGAACTGCAATAATAAAGGCAGATATCATATTCCTACTTTACTCCAATACTATATTAACTCTAATACTTCATCTAACTATAGTGAAATAAAACTTACCTTAAAAACCAAATCCTTTTTCCCATAACGAAGCTCTTTCAGCTGGGCTTGGATCTTTTTTGACTGAAAGTGAGGATAATAAAATCAGGCTTGGGGTTTTTTTTTATTTTAAATAAAAAAAAAAAACCAAAGTGAATTCTGAGAACAGCAGAATCTAGACCAGATTTAAAATGTAGAATGCCCCTCTCCAAATAATTATCAATTGCTTTTCTAGGTTCACAAGTCAAACCAGCCGAAAGTACTGAGGAAAATGTAAAATGGCACTCATATTCACTAAAGCACATACCTGAGTTAGTACTATAAAGAACAGCTGTTGGGCTTACACATTTTAGACATGAGTTGTTATTAATACTTTCCACGAAGCATCACCTTCAAAGTAAAAATTTTATTCTTAGAAGTAAAAAGGCTCCATAGGCTTGCACGGGTTATTCTTCGTAAAGATCAGGGTGTTCCAGGTGGCACCCAAAGGAACTAGGTTCTCAGTTTGTAACCATGCCCTTGAAAAGGTATAGTTATGCTTATTTATATCAGTTTAGGATGATAATTATTTATATACTGTTAAATATATCCTTAAAATAATAGTCTGTATATTATTCTAATAGTCTGCATATTATTTAATTAATTTAAACAAAATATAATAGAAATTGATTTTTTTTATACTAAACCAAACTATCCAAGGAACATTATTTCACCATTTATCTAACAATCCTGTCAAAATAATAACTTGTTTTAATAAAATCCACAGTCCCGACTGATATTGAACACGTTTTCTTGTATTAATTTATGCCAAACATTTTGAAGTCCTTGGAATGGATTAGAAGTCTGTTTCACATTTACTGAAACAGCATTCCATAAACAAAACATATTACAAAGGCAGTATATCTTTCTTAAGCTGGAGTTTTTGGAAAGATTTTATCTCTTTCCAATTGATGCAGTCAAATTCAGTGACAGACTTTTGGGAAGGTTGAATGACTCTAAAGATAAAATTTTAGAACCTGCTTTAAATGTTTAAATAGTAAGGCCAAAATGGTTATGGTATTCTGTAAAATCTGAAACAAATAGCCAAGATCAGTCCAGCTCAATTCTTTGTTCTGTGACTTTATCTGCTGTTACTTCATTCAATAGCACTGTCCTCTGACCTGGGCAAGGCAATTAGTTGAGCTGTGGAATATATTCCACATCACCTAAAGACCAATGAGAAAATGTTCACCAATTTTAATTGTTCTGAGGGCTGTGTTTATTAAAATATACAGTCTCTGTGATATACAAAGTATCCAAATAGGTTGTAGAGGAACCTAAGAGTTACAATTAAGGTATAACTCACTTGCTAAATATGAAGCCTGTGGTGAAACAGAAAGTCATAAAGCTAAGTACATTCAGTGCAGGTCAAAAGCATGCATATGACCTGTAACTCTTTGTGATAAAATTTGGTTATTTTGTGGATTTTCTGTGCTTCAAGGGAGAGGACCTCTTAGTAGAGTCAGGCAGATAAGATCACCATTAAACGCAGACCTCTAAAATACAGAATCAAGTAGCATTGCCCTGGCACATGTCCCTTTCTGTGTCCTGGAAACCCCAATGTTTGCACCACTCTGCCTTCTTCTCTCCAAGGCCCTGATTTCTTGGAGAAGAAAATCAAGTCATGCAAAAATTGTGCAGGATCACAAGCATGCTCCCACTGATGCAACCAGACAGCAAGGAATCACTATCTGTGTCTCTGTCTGCATGCAGCCTGAGGGAGCAGAACAAAGCAGGAGCTTCCGGGCAGGCAATTCTACCCACAAAAGGTATTGGATATAATAACTGAAAGGATACTGAGTTCACATGGTTGTTATGCTTGGTGAGTATAGTACTTAATCAAAAACAGAACAGAAACAGTGTGTTTCTTGGGCTGGCACCACCTAACTGGCAAAATGACCACAAAAAAAGGATGCTCCTGTAGCATTTTTGTTTGTTCCAATGGTAACATGCTTAATGGCTGCAATTTTGCCAGGATGATTCATCAAGTCAGAGATTCTTATGCTTTGAAATACACTCACAATCTGCTGTCTTGACTATTACTTTATTTATGTTTAGTTTTCTGAAGTTCTCTGACTGCCAGGGCTTGTCACACTACAATAAATTTAAATTATCCTTAGGCTTCATCCTTAGATGCAAATATTAAAAGAGACATAATCAGAGAAAAGATCTTCAAGTTAATTACCAAAGGTTCAAATACTATGCAGCAAGGTGTGGTGCTTTGACCCTGTTTGGATGCCAGGTGCCCACCAAAGCAAATCTATCACTTCCCTCCTCAACTGGGCGGGGGACAGAAAATATAACAAGAGATTCATGAGTTAAAGACAGAGGGAGGTTACTCACCAATTATCATCATGGGCAAAACAGACTTGACTTGGAGAAATTAACTGAATTTATTACCAATCAAAACCAGAGCAGGATAATAAGAAGTAAAACAAATCTTAAAAACAGCTTCCCCCCTCTACTTCCCAGGTTCTACCTCCTCCTCCTTCAGCAGCACAGGGAGACAGGGAATGAGGGTTGTGCCCAGGTAATCACATTTCTGTTGCTGCTTCCTCCTCAGGGAGAGGATTTCCCCTGCTCCATCATGGGGAAATGTATTACCACAGGAAACAGTCCTCTACAAACTTGTTCAATATCAGTCCTTCCCATGGGCTGCAGTTCTTTACAAACTGTTCCAGCATGATCCCTTTTTGTGGGGTGCAGTCCTTCCAGAACAGGTTGCTCCAGCATGGGTCCTCCATGGGGTCACAAGTCCTACCAGGAAACCTGCTCCAGCATGGGCTCCTCTCTCCATGGATCCACAGCTCCCTGCTCCAGAATTGGTTTCCCACAGGGTCACAACCTTCTTTCGGGCATTCACCTGCTCTGACATGGGGCTCCTTCACAGGCCGCAGGTGGATCGCTGCACTCCTGTTGATCTTTCCACAGGTTGCAGGGGCACAGCTGCTTCACCATGGCCCCTGCCCCACAGACTGCAGGGGAATCTCAGTTCCAGTGCCTGGAGCAGCTCCTTTCCCTCCTTCTGCACTGACCTTGGTATCTGCAGAGATGACTCTTTCACATATTCTCACTCCTCTCTTCTCTGTCAACAGTTATTATCGGGCAATAACTTTTTTCTTTCTTAAATATATTACCACAAAGAGTTACTACCATCTCTGCTTGTCTCAGCCTAGGCCAGTGGTAGGTTCATACTGGAGCCAGCTGCCATTGACAGTGTTAGACACAGGGGAAGCTTCTGGCAGCTTCCCAGATAAGCCACTCCAATAGACCTCCCCACAACAAAACCTTGCCTTGCAAACCCAATACACTAGGAAAAACAAACTTGAAAAAGAAGGGAAAACAGAAAACTATTTGCACACACTGCTGATTTTCCAAGCAGTAAACAAGGGAAGAAAATAGATCTGTATTCCTACACTGTGACATGTTTGAAAGCAACAATGGGGATAAAGGAAGAGAACAGATTTTGAAAAACTTAAAAAAATAAATCCTAACCCTGTTATTTCCTACCTTTGAGAATTTATCAGAAACTTGACCTCCTAAGTATTGACTCGTAAGTTAAAAGGTAGAGACTCTAATGAAGAAAATGCATTCAACCATAATTATGAAAATTTTAGTGCAGAAGAAATTTTTTATGCTTTGGTTTCATTCTGACAAGGTGCAATGACCTTAACAGAAATTATATATGTAAAAAATCCAGACTAAAGTAATGTGAGTAAATCAGATTAATATATAATAGCTTTTTAAATGGAAAGTTAAACAGAGAAAGTGCTCACATGAATGCAGGTACTTCTACATTGATGAATTTGCCAAAAATAGGGCTTTTGTTTCATTGACTATCTCTCCCTTCAGTAGAGGGGAGACTTTTTTCCCTCAGTTTCATAAAGTGACCCTTTTTCCCTTGAAATAATGAAACATTCTGGGAATCAATAACAATAGATCTTTCCTGTCTCTATGCTAATTTCAAAACAGGCATTTGTCAATTCCTGTGTTAGTGTAGACATGGAGATCAGGGAAATTAAGTAAGTTTTACATATGTTATAGATGTATGTATCTACAGAATTATATCATAAGCACGAACAGATGCTTTTATTTGTCTAAAACTTGAGTTTGCAACTGTCTTTCTAACACATTTGAGCTGCTTCTTGTGAAGTCACAGAAATGAGTTGGGACGAGAGCACTTTAGGAACACTAACCATATAAGCATAATATATATTCTGTATTCTGGTATAAATATATATTCTTGTATGTATATATAGTACACCAGCACCTCAGTACAGAAGACCTTGATGCAAACTTATTTTGGGTACATTAGATTCAGAATAAAAAGGATCTTTCCTTACCTCTTCTGCATGAATACCACAAAGCTTGTTTCCTGACAAGAGCTTGTTTTTGAGGCTTTTGTTCTGAGAGTGGGACAAAAAAACCAAAACAGTTTATTAGTAAGTGTTACTAAAATATTAAGGGACCCTTGAACTATTTGATCATACTGGCTTTATTTTATACATCTTCAAGTAACCAACAGAGACATAAATAAGACAAGAGAGATTCATCAAAGCACAGGATCCTCTTACAGAATTCTAAAAGGCATTTGCATTAAAATTTGCTTCAACAGGAACAGGACTGCCCATAGAAACCTTTCCAAAACACTGGCAACTGAAAGCAATTTAGATTTAATATGCTGGGGCACAAAAGGGCAGAAAAAAATCCTCTAATCCTTGCTAGGTGTCAACTTCATAGCTCAATATCATTTTCTGTAAATCATTATAACAAATGAGTAATAGGGCTAAGGTCTCATCACTCGACCTTGATGATCAAAATCAAGGGGTGTTTTTGCTAAATTTCGTAATTTAAAACTGCAAGTAATCAAAACCAAGAGAAGGTTAGTTACCTGATACGGCATTTTGCCAACTCAATATGATTTTTCCTGTAGGAGTTTTAAATGCATTTCTTCTCATTTTCAGGGAAAATAACAAACCTTGACAAAATGAATTTTCCATAGTAATTATTTTTCCCCTCCTCACTCATCCCATAATTGACAGTCAAGGGTAAAGATTTCTCTGCAGTGTGAACATCTTCCAAAACTGGTCAAAACCGTAAGTATTCAATAAGCAGATCTACAAGTGCCGAACATGACACGCTTAACACTAAAAAGAAATTAGAAGAATATGAAAACCAACTGCTCCTGTGTTAATGAACTGCAAATATACAAACAGAAGCAGAACCCACCACATTTCAGGAATGTATGTTTATTACTGAATAGCAAATAGCTTTCCTGTACATCGTGCACAAGAACAAGCTGTCATTAAAGCAAAAAATGTAATTCCATCCAGTTCAAATTTAGATCCACATCCCACTGAAATACTGGAAGCTTTAATTCTAGAATTAAAAGCTGTGAGCTTTTCTTGAAAAAAACCCCTTTTTTATTAAAGGAAATGGAAGTAACTAAAATTTCGTTTGAAACCTCATTTTCACGATTTCAAAATAAGGAGGAGATCTGGCATAATTTCACATTTCACTGTTGCTGGCTACCATGCAACAGTAGACACTACTGCAGAAACAATAAATCTTTCCCAGCTGTTTGACATGGATGCCCACAGTTCTCTGATACAACAGAAGGGAACTAGCGTGTTACTTTGAATGAGACAACCCAATAATCCAGATGCTATCTTGCAAAACATGACTTGCAAAGAGCTGGTTGTTGCTCTACTAAGTCTCACAGTTAATTACTTCTTTTGGTTCTTGTTTGAAAATTTATGTTGTAACTCACCAAAGAGCAATACCCTATTGTACTAACCACTATAGAAATACAGAAAAAGACAACTGGCTCGGAAAAAAAGGAACTGTATAGCAGATACAAGATGAACAAACGTAAACAAAATAGAAATCAAGGACATGAAGCACATCTGACTCATCTATTGCACCAGGGGTACACCTAAAGAACTGTGCTGTACTTGTGATCACACAGTTAATGTGTTTTACATACATCTTAATGGTTTCACATAAAGATCAGCATCACCTTTTGGGATGATGGTGAAACAGATGTGCCAAAGGCACTGTTTCATTAGGGACTTGCCTGTAATTAACCCAGTATATCACATCATCTCTTTGGTTTGACTAACTCATTACCCTCCAGTCCTTTCACAGACTGGTGATAGTTGGTTCAGTAACACTCTGTCCATATTTCAGAACCAAAGTAAGAATGAATTGCAATCACTATGTTTTTATTAATCTTCCTTTTGCCCAGTATAAGCTACTGTAAGAAATAATGTCTACTAACACATTAGTCTTTCATATGTAATTTCTACATGGGCTATTTTGAGAATACCATGCAGTAACCCAGAATGTAAAAAACTGCGTGTCAACAGGACACACAATATACTAGATGGTTGTCACAATTCCCACATTTTGTGCCAAATAAACCTGGCAAAAGAATATAGTTATATATATATACAGATTTTTTCCAAAACCAAAACTCGATGAAAATATTTAAAGTTAGGAGATGGACTCCATTTTTTGGAGATTTAGCTAGGTTTAAGGTGATTTACCAATTCTGTCTCATCATCCAGTCTATTTGCAACAAAAACACCCAGCAGGGTTATCAGAATGCAAGCAAAATAGTCCTGATTTGATCAGAACTTAATGTTTTTAGAAATGAGAGCAAGCATTAAAAGTTAATATTATTGAGAGTATAATAAGTAGGAGCTTGTCAGAAGTAGATGACAATTTCTTGCCTACAATTTGTGTGAGTTTATGTTACTTCACAAATTACGTCACTGTTGAAAATAGCTTTCCATCCTGATTAACAGTGCTAATTTTTATAGAAGAATATGAAGCATATCAGTAAAAACACATGAAGTATAACAGAGCCTGGGTTTTTTTTTTAAATTCTGAATTAAAATCCTCTTTCTTCTTCTGAAAGAAGTGTGATCAGGTACATATTCTAGAAGAATATGTCCCTTTTGCCAGAAAGGGGCTATTCAAAGTCAGAATAATTAATCAATAAAATCTTAAGTTTACAAAGGCCTATTGATTCAGTACAGAAGTTCTGACTTCTAAGACTTAAAAGGATTAAAGATTATGCTCATTTTCCTATTAAGCATCCCTCAAAGACCAACAATAAATAAACTAATTAGAACTTTATACAGTTTTTATTTCAAATACTTCATTTGAAATTAAGTACTTTAATGGAAAAGATCTTGGGCATTTCAAGATAAAAAATAAGGAATTAAGTATCTGTAAATGTATCTTTAGTAATCAATTTAAAAATGATATAGAACAATTCTTTTAATTAGGAATGGCCTTTTAGATTTAGAGGTAGAATATCAATGTATTCAAAATAAATAGGTATTCTAATGTACTCAAACATCTTAGAAAGCTTCTAGCAAAAGCTGTAAGCTGGACTATTTGCATGCAATCATATCATTAAGCCAAGTTACTGTTGTACCTAACTCTTACTTTAGCTCATTTGCATCATTTGCACCAGTAGTTTCAGTGCATCCCTAAATTCAGGTGCAGAAAATTGCTGTCAGTGTTTGCCTCATGGGCAAGAATCCCGCTGTCTCTTCCTATGCAGTTTGTTCTTACTGTCCCGGTACCCACGCTTAGTAACACCACACGAGTCCAGCATCCGTTCCTTGTTGTCCCTTGTGAGAGACTGAAATATTATGGCTAAGGCTTAAACATTGTTATGCAGTACTTTTTGCCCTTCATGGCAAAATTGTATAAAGAAGCTGCTACCACCAAAGTCCACCCCTTCCTGAATATGCCTCCTGACTGGAACTTTGGACTGTGAGTTAAGCCACCTAAGGGAACATGAGATAAGACGAAGGTGACACTGTTACCCAATTATCTCAGGTCTAGGTAGAAGAAAACAAGGCTGAGGGAGAAAAACATATCCACAGGAAAGCTAGACCCAGCACCCGTCCTGAAAATCAGCTCTGGCTGGGTTCAGCGTGGGGGAGGTCATAGCCCACAGGCTCATTTGCTGAGGCCAGGTTTGCACACACTCTCCACCCAACCAAAGGGGGAGGAGGAGTAAAGTTTTGGGCGTGTGGCATAACCTCTGGTCAGAGGCAGTGAATACCCACCCTCCCTTACACAAACTGGCTCAGTTTTAAACTCCCTCACATCCCAGGAAGGTCACATCCGCGTGGGACATTCACACGAGAGTCAGCTGAGGAGGTGTCATAAACCATCAAACACCCCTGAAGCGCACCCCAGAGTCATTCCTGAGGCCTTGCACCAGGCGACCACACATGACGAAAAGTGACGCAATAGATCCAGAGTCTGTTGCATGAGACAGTGTCAAACTTGCCCTCCCAGGGGAGGTACCTGGGCATTTCCACCTGGCCAAAACCATATATTAATCCACTGAACTCTGAGTTTTGTGGGACCCTCAACACCAAGAAGACCAGAAGACGAGGACCAATGGGACACTGTTGAGATCGACAGTGGTGCTATTTTCTACTTATCTGTCTCTCTGTCACTCTCTTTCTCTCCCCTCCCTTTTTCTACTTCTTTCTATCTCTCTGTCTTTACCTCATATTTACTGTTAAATAAAATCCATACTATTGATTTGGGCATATGGTCTCATTTGCACCTTAATTTGGGCAGAGGAATCTCTCTAACAATTTTAATAACCGGATTGTAATAGCCCACAAAAGTCAGAACTCTTAATGACAACTTGCTAAATTTGTTAACATGTTCTTCACAGAGCTTTCACACTGAAAATAAAAAGCTTTCTGCCTCAGTCCCTGGGCATTTTTTTCCCTTTTCTCTTACACCAACATAACATTCCTACATTTTGTTTGGGTTCTGATATTATTTTCAAAATGTGAGACCAGACTTAATGAAAGATAAATTCATTACGTAATCATTGACTTTATTTGTTGCCTAAAGATCTACCTCCAATATAAAAGCACATAGAAGAAGCTGTAGTGTCATACTTGGTTTGTCAACATGCCTTTGGAACCTGAAGGGAAAAAAAATATCCTTGCTTGCTGGCTACAGGATGTTCCTTTCTCTTCCTAACTTTGGAAAATAAACCCTTCACTTCTGCATCTGTTTTCCTGAATCAAATGCCAGTAGGCTGACCAAATAAACACAAAACATCTGAAGACCTTCACCCATGTTTTTAAAAAAGCAACAATTCCTACCATAACAGATTGAGCACATCACCTCTCTAGAGAAGGGGGAGAGATGTGACTACCTTAGCATTCTTAGAAAACAATAACCATGATGCCAATTAGAAAACTTGGACAAAGGCTTACAAAGAAAAGCACAATCTATACACTTGACAGCTCAATAGAAACACTTTTACAGTTGCAGTTTTAGTTATTTCCTTTTCTGCAAATAAATTTTATAAAAATCATTAATTATATAGCTACATATTGTATTTTTTATAATTTCTCCATCTGCTTTTAGCATGAACAGTAAAAACCTCATGAGGCAAGAGACACAGTTTATAGGCATTGTTAACTGTGAAAAGCTACCCTGGGTCCATTTTAGAGGGGTTTATTAACATTGTACATCTGAAGTTAGGGGGATTAGCACTTATCTGATGAATCATACATTCTACTAATAGAAGGCTAAACTTACACCACCAAAGTAAAAGTCATAAAATTTCAGATGTCATTTTTTGAAGTTAGTTTATCTTGATCCGTGGTCCCTGTACACAATGAGTGCTTTAATACTCTTATGTTATGTTTTATAATTTGAAACACCCGTATTATCTATTTGAATCAGCATCAGGATCTAAACCCAGAATGAACCAACTCTATAACCTAGACATCATAAGCACAAAGCAATTGAAAGCACAGGACACAAAGTATGTTCAAGCAAAGACAATCACTCTCTCTCAGAAAATTATTCTCAGCAGTTTAATTCAGATACTGTATCTGAGCTCTGACATAATTTCTTTTTGTTGTATAGAAGGTAAATTTGGCTCTGCTTCCCCTTGACAAATTGCGCAAACGAAACCATGCTAAGCTCCTGCTCATCATTGAACCACTTCTCTCTTATGCGCATTACATTAAAAAAACCAAACAAACCCAGGAACACAAAAAACCCCTGGACTATGGTCAGCGCGAGTGTCAGGGCTGACTGCCAAGATGAATGGTTTTCCATTTCCTGGGAAGCCAAAGTTGTTCACTGTGCCCTTAGGAGAGAAATCAGAAGACATCAACAGACTAAAATCACATAACTGGATTTATCTGATATCACAACGTATTGGTATCCAGTTTGCTTTGGATATTAGCTTTGTATTTCACAATGACGAAAAATGTTTTCATGAAACAGTGTGACTGCTTTAATCCCAGTGGGGCTGGCTGAGCCCTTCATCTTTCTGAGACAGACAAATCGAGTTTCTTATACTTAAGTTTATTAGTTAAAATCTTTAAAACTGCTTTTCTACCTGTTGTTATGGTCAGTGAAGACACTGTGACTTTTTGTAAAGGGTGTTTGCCTTGATATTCTTCCTTGATATTCTTGAACATGTTTAAGTCTCTTCTCCTCACAGTTTTTCAATGGCCAAGTAGGTCAAACAGCTGAAAGACTCTGCCCCATCAATGCATTTTAGTAGTGATGATGCATATATGGACTGCACACTTTTCAGATCTGTCTGAATCGAAACTCAGTAAGCACCACCGTCCTTCTAGTTCTGAATTCCTGGGAAAAGCCCACTTTCACTATGGTCAGGCTTCAGCCTCTCTGTACTACTGCACTCTGTCCATACTGTTATTTAGGAGGCAAGTGCAACATCCAGAGGCTGACAGCTGAACTCGGTAACCCCAGCAAATACGTCACATTGCCGCTCCTGTAAGCTTAGACATACTTGGACTGTTTCATGCATTTTGAGCTTTTTTTTCCATAACCTGTCCCCCAGCCTTACTCTCTTGTGTTACAGGAAAAGGTACTTAAGAGCAAGCTTTCCAAAACAAACAGCATACATTTCCTTTTTTCTGCTTATCTCTGCTAATATTAAAGGCCGTTTATTTTTTCCTGTATTTCATGTAGTCCAGCTGAGCTGAACAAATTGGTAAGCAACACACAAAAATCTTCTATCTGAGCTTTTAGTAGGAGGTTTGTGTTGGTGGTGTTTGTGTTGATGTTCAAATCATTTCAACAGGACTTTGCTCTGGGAAAGCAAATGTTATTTCTAATTCTTTTCATGTTAGATACTCTAATTAAAAACAGCAGCATATTAGATACAGAACTCCATTGTACAGAATTTATATCTGCAATGAAAAGTAATTGCCTGTGCCATACAGGGTTATTTAGAGAAAAAAACTGGCAATTCTTTGATCTTTCCCTTTGGTAGCAGTGGCTAAGTGCCTTGGCGATGGCTTGCAGGATCAACAAAACAGAACACCTAGTTAAGTAGACGTTAACCTGAAGGTCTTTTCATTTGTTTGACATTTGTGAACAGAATGATGACAAGAAGTTGGTACTGCTGCAAGCTGCAGGTTGAGCTTTAAAAAAAATCACAGTGAAAGCTCTATTAAAGCAGGATGACAGGAATGAATAGTGTGCTGCGAACAAACATGTAAATAAAAATAATTTAAATGTAAAACACACTTTGAAAATATGAGGTCCTCTATCACTAGTGGAGTAAATGGTCATGACTTTCTACAATGTCATTTTTTCTGATGTAACAGCAGCAGGACACGAAACACTGCATTAAGCAGAATTGTCAACATCTGTCTTAAACCAGAAATGACGTTATGAAAGTTATGAAATGACAGTTATGAAAGGAGAAGGGCAGGAGATGACTAACGAATACATTTTTGTAGCTCTCTGTGGAGTCATATCATTCAGGTTTGCTTTAATTTTAATAGGCTCTGTCTCCTGAATTCTCTCAGTAGCAGTACACTGAATATTTGTTGTTACAGAACTTTTTTGGCAAATATATTCGATTTTTAGAAGAAGTTTTGCAAGTGCAATCTACAGACACCTAAAATTTATATAAGCCGTACTGAAGAAGCTACTACAGTATCTTTCAATCAGAAAAAAAGATATTCCTGAGACAGTTTTACTGGATTGATTTGCATACTAAATGTATTTTCACCATGCTATGGTCATTCAATATACAGAGCAGTAAGTACCTACACAATATGTACTAGATAATACTTTCTTCTTACCTCCATCCTGGTATGGTCTATCTACACTTAGAGAATATAAAGAGATTTCCAGAAGTATAATATTTCCATGTCAGGATATTCCAGCACTTTCTAAAATATTATTTTTAATTCACAAATCCTATGCAAGCACTATTACCAGTGCTACAAGGTTTGAAAGGTGAGAATTCTGTCAGCGTAGAATTTGTATCAGGAGGCAATGTGTGGCTCCATCTTTGGAACAGATGAAGTAAAAATGAGTTCACATACTCTTATATCTTGATAAGAAAATCATGGGAGCAATTTACCACAGCAAGCATATGTGTAGCAAAATCATAAGCTAAATCCATGTATCTTCAAAACATCGATAGTGGAAACTAATATCATCCACTGTCCTACTGTATCAGGTGCAGGCAGCAACACAAATTCTATCAACGTTTAAAGCTGGCAGGACATGAGATACCTTCAGCCTTGATGTGGCCCAGCTGCATTAGCAGGGAGACTATGTCCTCTACAAGGATCTTTGAGTAAATCAGTGAATAGTTCACTTAATGAAAACATAGGCATGGGACAGTCTGGATGGGCAGTTAGGGGTATTCTTAATCTAGTGGCACAGAACTCCAATTTAATCACCATTAATCCTTAATGATTTCCTAAAAGTCATTTAATAAGATGAAGTCAGGAGTAGGACCTAATTTAGAGGACCCAACTGACTTTTTTTGAGCCATTAACACTATGTCTTCATGAATCATTGACCTATCCATGATACGGAACTTACATTTTATGCCAGAATCCCTTGTCTTGGGAAAAGGGTAAGAAAGGAGAATATTCTAATTTAAAATTAGCTATTTTTCCATGCTTTTGAAAAGTGTTTCACCCTATTTAAGCTCAGCACAGCAGTATCATATAAGATACTGTGTATCAGGCTCCTAAGTGTTATGAACGAATAAAAAGAAGGCTCTGAGTACAGCTTAAACTTCTTTGGTTTTTGAGAGTAAATAGTATGCATTTGCAAACTAAAATTTTTCAGGAAAAACCCCCAAACCAAACACACTAAATAATATTTCAGCAGAAAGCTGAGGAAGTTAAAGACCAGCATAAAAGAGAGTTGGAGACAACATTTCTTAGTACTTATAAAACAGCCTAATCTATCAAGAGGACATGGGACATCTATCCCCTAAGAACATCTGGAACACAAGGCGATATGTCTGATCATCTTCTAATTAGTTCCTAGTTCTGACATGAATCTCACCTTTTCATTAATCCTGCCATGACTATAGACTTGAGTGAATATCGCAGAGTCAAGGAAGGGTTTCAGTGAGATTGGGGTCATGCTTGAAAATGGTAACAATTTCATATTGAAAAATAAACATTTTCTTAGTAATTTTTAGATATATTTTATGTGATGTGCTAAGAAAAAAGGTAATTTGTTGATCATTACCTCAGACAATATATTATTAAACAACAGAGGCTGTACTATGTAACACTGAAATTAGACAGACCACCATTCTGAATTATATTAAAAAATACAAAGCCTCAAATATCCAGTGTATCAAAGTAAATGTGTTGGTTTCCACTCTGAATCTCCGCCCCAACACACTATAACATTTGGCAAAGGTATACCTCCAAAGTTTGGCAGTGAACTGTGCCTAAAAAAGAAAAGCACATGTTTCCTTTTTCAGAAAAATGCATTACTAGTATTTTGCTATATCTTTTAGTATACGGGGAACTGTCAAAAGAAGTCTTTTCCTCTCTAACCAGACTATTAGTCTTTACTGTTATCTCCTGACATCCTGCTTTTTGTGCACATTCCAAATGTCATCTATTACTGATAATCTTCTCTGAACAGCTGCATTGATGTGAAAGCTACAAAAAGAAATTTGGCTCCAAGTACTGGAGCCATTTGCTGTAGTTAAATGTAAAAAACCCAACTCTGTAATTACTGAAGGACTTCAAATTTTTTCCTGTATTTTTTTTCTGCAAAAAGCAAGATCCAGACAGCTTGATACCAACATTTCCTCTAAATCTATTTTCATACATTAGATCATAGTCTCTTCAGTTCAAGTTACTGAATTTATGCCAGTATGTCAGACTTTTATATGTCAGAAGCTCAGCCATGAGTCTGTGTATTTTGCAATGCTTTGAGTTAGCATCTCTAAAGCAGTATTTTCCTTATTTTTACATATTTTCACCTTCCCAAAGCAGAGAAGAAATGGCACAACATATTTCATTCTACTCTGTTTTGACTTTCCTTTGATCACCTTTGGTAAGCCTTGCTAAAATCAAAAAAACTCTAATTTTCAGTGAAATCTCCAAAATAAAAATAGAGTATTTCAGCCAGTCTACTAGATTAGCTTCACTTTGATTATGTATGAAGTGTAAATGTCCACATTGCATTTTGTAAATAGTAATGTGTGTAATTATACTGCAAACAATGTAACAAAGACAAATGATAAACTGGAAGAACAAGCTTGTTATATCAATGATAAACTGTATTCAACCCCATACACACACAGAAGGAGAGGCTAGATTGAAAGAGCATTGTCTACCTCACAGATCACATGTTAGTCATCTGACAGATGTAAAGATCTGTATGGACAAATCAAAATGTGTGAAGACAACATGTGTTTTAAAATAGAAAACAAATATTGCCATGACAAGCTGTAATTTCAACATTTTCGACATTTTCGATGGAAGCCACCACTTAGTCAAACAGACTGCTGAACATTCCCATTACTTTATCTACCAATGATGGCCCATTTATGCAGCTGCCCATGATGCCCATTAAAAGGAGTCTAGATTTTGCCTTGAGACTACCACACTTTTTCTCCTGGCTACAGATATCCAAGTCAAAGTCATGTGGAAAGCGTGGCAAGACCTAATAACAGAGAACAGAGCAGCCAGTATCTGCAAAGTAGGGCTAAGGAACTATTCATTCTACATTAGATAGCAATGAAAAGACTTTACTTTCAAGGTCTGGATTTGAATGCTGTGTAGCAAGGTAATCAAAATCTTCTCTGAAGAAGTTTAGAAGGAACTGCATGATTTTACATCTATCCTTCGATGGCATCACAGTTTAAAATATTTAGCAGGCAAAGCAGAATTTGGTAAACAGAATAGTAAGTAAAATGCTGCTATGCTCTTACTTTCCAAGTTAGAGTCTGCTCTTTCTTTTAAGCACAGGAGAGTGGTTTGCAGATAGAAACTTTCTATAAGTCTTTCTTTCCTTACTTTAATATTTGCAAAATATCAACTGTCACTATGTGATTACTCAAAATTGTATTTAACTCAATATTTTTTCAAATGGTATTAATAAAATCTGCTTGACTGTGTTTTCTCTAGCTTAAGAGCAGTCTGTATACGTTGGCAAGGTATTTTTAGGACTGTAAACAAGCTTTATGAAAAACAGAGGCTTGCTGTTAGGTATTTTACTGAATAGAATATAGGCATATTAATTATAACAGCAATTATTCTGATTTTGATTCAACCTTCACAGGACCTTTTATACTAAAAAGAGAACCAAAAAAATCTGGCGAGTATGAGAAATAATTCTTCACTTCTACCTCAACATCAAAGCCACTAAAATATTCAGAGGACTATGAATGTGCAAAAAGAATGCTTATATTCCTCCTTGAGATTATCAGAATGCAAAATAATTTGCTGAATGTGACAACTGATGCATAAAATTACATCAGAATTAACTACTTGTACTTTCTTGAGATTCCTTCTGGATTATGAACTAAGACAGAAAAAGACTACATGCTGATGGATTGGAAAAATAGAGTAAAGTTTATGAACCTGGAGAACTATCATGAATACTTTAAAAACCTCATCTGGTTGAGATGAAAATGTTACATATCTCAAAATAAGAGAAAGGCAAATCTATCCTAAGAAAGATCAGGAAAACTAGAAGAGAAACAGCCATATAGTCTATTGTGGTGATCAGATGACCTGTGGTGCAAGAGACAAAGAGTGCTCTTGATAAGACAGTCTCTGGTGTCAAGGATGTATCGGTTATGATGAGAGAAAGAGAGAAGCCTCTGCCAGGATGCCTGCTTGGTTATGGTAATAAGCCCCAGTTCTAGTTCCCTGGTTGGCTTTGGTGTTAGCCACTCCCCTTGTACTTAACATCAACCCGTCACGTGTTCGGGATCATTTGCCTATGGAAACCTTCACGAGCTGTAGCAATAAACTGCTGTTTGTGGAACTCTATGCAAGGACCCTTCTCAGCTTCTTGCTGTCGGATTTATGTTACTGAAGTCATCCCTGTGCCTGTGCATTCATGCATATGAGCCCACAGAGCCGGAAGGGACTCGGTAGCAGTTGGCGCCTCAACGTGGACTCCCTCGGACCTCCACGCCAGCATCTCCAGTGTTTCTGGAATCAAGCCGCATTTGGAGCTGCCACTTCCTCGAAGACGTCTCTGAGTTCTATCAGAAGCTTCAGAAAGGGAGACCGATAATTTCCTTAGAGGAGACCGGTCACATCCGAATCGGACCACCCCAATGTGATAAATAAATGCTATAATATTGGCTTTCTGCAAATGTTAAAATGA
>VZRS01014756.1:11753-23979 GCA_013398055.1 Ifrita kowaldi | reverse complement strand
TGAGAAGGGTCAGTGTTTGGTGGGAAGGGGTTAGGATTGGAGAAACCACTTCTTTGTAGCTGAGGACCCTAGAAAAGCCTGATTTCCCCCAGAACAGACTAATTCCCCTTTTTCTCTCCATACTGCAGAGATCCAGTCCCAGCTCCGCATGGTGACCCACGGTGAGGGGGGTTTCACCGTCTTCGTAGGCCTCAGTGGCTCGAGGGAAGAGTTGGGGCTGGAAGCCACCAACTACTTCATGTTCCCAGGGAGCGACCTGGATGGAATGTAGGTTTGGCTTCACCTTGGACGTGCTTTGTTGAGTGTAAGGAGGTGAATTCCTGGGCAGTGACTCAGAAAATGGGGATTTGGCCCTAGGGAGGATTTGGGGGAAGGTGTACACCGAGCCCCAGCTCAGCCCTTCCCTCTCATGCAGGATGAAGCGCTACCTGGCTTCGTCCAGAGAAGAAGCTGCCAACAACATCCCTCTCCTCTTTGTCACCTCGCCATCAGCCAAAGACCCCACCTGGGAAATGAGGCACCCAGGTAAGGCTGACACGCAGCCACAAATGTTTGTGAGGGGCTTCAGAGCTTTTGTTGGGGTTTGGTGACCCCAGACAAGGAGTTTCTACTCAGCTGTCCATGATCAAAGCCACTGAGCACAGGGCTCATGGAATGCGGTCTTTGGGATATCTGGATGAAGAACATGGAACCCCAAAGATCTGGGGACATCCCCCAGGTTTGGGGCAGCAGCAGGGTGGGATGACGGTGGGCAGAGGGACAAGCGCCCCAGCCTTGTCCTCCCGCAGGTAAATCCACGCTGGCCATCGTCACCTTCGCCAGGTACGAGTGGTTCGAGGAGTGGCAGGACAAGCAGGTCCACAAGCGGGGGGATGACTATGAGGACCTGAAGAAGACTTTTGTGGATGCCATCATGCAGACTGTCCTCAAGCTCTACCCTCGCATCGAGGGCCGGGTGAGGAAACACGAGGTTCAGGGGTCCTAAACTCAGGGTTCAGGGGTCCTCCAGCTCCTGCCTCGGTCCCCTCTACTCACCCAGCACTGGAGCTGGAGCTGGACCTGTTGCACATGAGGTCCAGTGTGGCACCAACCCATCACTGCTGCCTCCTCATGGTGCAAGGGCGAGTGCCCATGGAGTCATGGAATGGTTTTGGTTGGAAGGGACCTTAAAGCTCATCCAGTTCCACCCTGTCATGGGCAGGGACACCTTCCACCAGACCAAGTTGCTCCCAGCCCCATCCAACCTGGGCAGACCTGGATGACCATCCCAGGATGATCATCCAGAACCATCCTGGGGACAAAACCTGGCCAGAACCACACCTCCAGGGTCTGCGAGGAGACCCGTCCCAGCCCGCACCCCCCGCACCCGGGTTCCTGGAATGGCCCCCAGTCCTGCTACCCCTGCAGACCACCCTGTCCCCTGTTCCCCCACAGATTGAGTACCTCTCCGGTGGGACTCCCCTCACCAACCAGCATTACATCGCCAGTCCCCGCGGGGAGTTCTACGGCGCCGACCACGGCATTGCCCGGCTGCAGGACGAAGCCATTGCCGCCGTGCGGGCAGAGACGGCCGTGCCCAACCTCTACCTGACAGGTGACGGGGCCACCAGCGTTCTCAGATGAGGGCAGCTCTGGGGGAGCGGGATGTGGGGGGAGAAAGTCTTCAATCCTGAAATGCAGTAAAGGGAAGAGCCACTGTGGTGCTGTGGGGCAATGGAAGAACCGCTGGGAAAGCGGAGTTCCATGGTCCCACAGGGAGGAGGAGAGGGCTGTGCTCCTCCAGCTCTGGGAGGTTGTCTCCTTGCCCAACGCAGGATGAGGCCCTTTTCCTGCTGGAGAGAAGGAATGGTCAGACAGGGAGAGGGTTGTGAGTTCAGACCCCAGAGATGGAGTGGGGGCAGCTGGAAGGTGGGGAAGGTGATGCCCAAACCACCGCTGATGGTTGGCTGGGATGGAATGGGGAGTGAGGGCTGCTCACAGGGGGGCCACATCTGCTGCTGCCTCCTTTCAGGGCAGGACTTGTGCCTGGGGGGTTTCATGGGAGCCCTGCAAGGAGCCGTCATCTGTGCCAGCATCATCCTGAAGCGCAACCTCTACGTGGACGTGGTGCGGCTGAAGAAGCGCCTGCAGGCCGCCAGCTCCAAGAAGGGAGACTAAGCCCCACCGTCCCACCACCAGAGACCCCTGCTCCTCACCACAGCACCCCTAGCTTGCTCTCAGCTGTCACACACCTGTAGCAGATCATCTCTTTGCCAAACTGAGGGATTTCAATCCAAGAAGATGCTGTTCCCATTCCCAGATAGATCGTGTTGGACCTCACCCCCACAAAAAAAATGCATCCCCTTCCACCATCATGTCCAGTGCTGGTCCCTAGCCATGAAGAAGGTCCCCAAGAGCTGCCCTGAGCAGCCATGGCCGGGAGAGAAGTCAAGATAACCCCAAAACAGGTGGCACCAGCATGGCCCAGCAGCTCCCACGGTACGAGCAGCACCCGCGGCTGCTTGATCCCATCAGGATCATCGACCTCCACCTGCAGCCCCCAGAGCTGTCTGAGAGCAGTGCCACTTGCAGGCTGTCCAGTGCTTCCAAAGTCATCTCTGGCAGCAGCAGGACCCCGACCCCCCAGCATTCCCAATGTTTGGGTGCTGCTCTCCCATTGCCCCAAGGCATCGGCGGTACGAGCACACGCTCCTCTGGCAGCAGCGAAGTCCTTCTGTCTGCTGGTAAAAGCTTGGGAACAGGATCAAAGCCCTCTCCAGATGGGAAGGGAAGCACATGAGACTGAAGTAATAAAATAGTGATGATGATCCTGGGATTTGTGCCTCATGATGGGTCAGCAGGGCCGGGGGTTGTGAGGGAGAAAAGAAGGCAGAAAGAAGGGGAAGCAGGATGGAAAGTGGAACGGGAAGGGAAAGGGGAACGGACAGCCTCATCCTCGTGAACGTGCTGCTGGGGGTTTGTCCTGCACCAGCCAAGTTTTGGGGAGGAATTATGGCAGAAGGGCCATAAATTGGACCCCGAGTGAGGAAAAGCAGCTGGCCAGTGTGGATTTACCTTCCTCCCACCTCCCTGGAGTGGACAGCCATGGGAAGAAGGAATTCCCTGCTACTGGGGGGTACTGCTGTGAGCACGGTGAGTCCTTCGTTAGCATCGGGGGACCTTGGGCTGTGGCTCAAAGCCCATGAAACTGACACGGATTTTCCAGATTTGATCCCGGAGAAGTGCCCAGTGCGCACCAAAACCCCCGAAACATCTTTGTCCAGGTAAAGCATCTGCTGGATGAGAATTTCCCCACTTTTTGCTAGGTTTGAGCAGAACTGGACTGGCACAGCACGAAGTTTTAAACTGCTGCCAGTAGAAATCTGGTTTAATTGTGGATTTTGGTATCTCCTTGATCCCTTCCTCACCCCCCAGCTTCCCACCACAACTCTCCATCCCAATTCTTTTATGCTCCATGCCTCTTTTTTGATGCTTTCACCAATTTTGAAGCCTCCTTGCTCACTGCAGGCCCCCTCTCCCAGCTTCCCACCATCCCTACATGTGTCTCTCCTTCAGGGTACAGCCTTGGTCATTCCCAGTGTCCCCGTTCCTCCCAGTGGTTTGTACCCTTTGGACTGCTGGGGCTGAAATCACAGTTTGCCATGACACAGGACATCACTGGCAGCAAATATTCCTCCCAGACACCAACTGGATGTAGATGAATTCATAAAAGTTGACTTGAAATCCCATTGCAGTGACGTTTGGGGACAGCAACCCCCCAGGGTGGGGCTGGGAGAAGCCCAGCTGTGAGCTGCTGATGGGGTAGGAGAAAATAAAACCCAGAGCTAGTTTCTGAGCAGGGAGTAGTGTGACCGGGCAGGGAATAGTGTGACCGTGCTGGAAAGGAGCCCTGGAAATAGGCTTGAAGGCTGATCTGGCAAAGAGGATTAGATCACTGAGCAAAGAGGAAATTCAGTGATGGGATGGAACCTGCGGAGAAGGTGAGCTCTGCAAAGAGACATCACCCAGAATCAGCCCCCTGGGGGATCCATGCCGGAGTGCCCTGGGCACAGCAGTGAACTGGGGAGGCTGCTCTGGGCACCTCCAGCAGCTGCAGCCCCACAGCCCAGCTGAGACCCCACCTGCAGAGCTTCCTCCAGCTCTGGATCCAACACCAGAGGGATGTGGAGCTTCTGGAGCGAGTCCAGATGAGGCCACGGAGATGCCCCAAGGGCTGGATCCCCTCTGCTCTGGAGCCAGGCTGGGAGAGCTGGGGGTGCTCACCTGGAGCAGAGAAGGCTTCAGAGAGACCTCAGAGCCCCTTCCACGGCCTAAAGGGGCTCCAGGAGAGCTGGAAAGGGACTGGGGACAAGGGATGGAGGGACAGGACACAGGGAATGGCTTCCCACTGCCAGAGGGCAGGGATGGATGGGATATTGGGAAAGAACTGCTCCTTGTGAGGGGGGTGAGGACCTGCCTCTCCTCCTGCTTTTCTCACCCCAAAGAGCTCCAACCTTGCAAATGCTATCTCACTCATTTCTGGTGGTTGTTTAATCCAAACAAACCTTCCCAGGCCATGGAATTCATCTTGCCGAGGCAAAGCTGATGTGTTTGCTTGGCTGGTGCCCTGCCCCTAAGGAAAATACCTGCTGTGAGACCAGCTCAGGCTCACGTGTTTGCTCAGGAGGCCGTGCAAGATTCAAAGATTTCAGTGAAGAAGATAAGATAAAATAAACCTGGGGTGGTTAACAGGGTTTGCAGGTTGGGTTCACTGGAAATCCAGAGCGGAGGTCAGCGAGCAGATGCCAGAGCATTTCACAGAACCATGGAATCATTTGGGTTGGAAAAGCCCCCTGAGACCACCAAGTCCAACTGATCCCCCCACGCTGCCAAGGCCACCACTGACCCGTATCCCCAAGTGCCACATCCACATGTTTGTTAAATCCCCTCAGGGATGGGGACTCCAGCACTGCCCTGGGCAGCGTTGCCAGGCCTGGACTGCCAGAGGGATCTTCCCAATATCCAACCTGAACCTCTCCCAGCACAGCTTGAGGCCGTTTCCTCTTGTCCTGTCCCTTGTTCCGTGGGAGCAGAGCCTGACCCCCAGCTGGCACAGGTCTCCAGTCAGTCTGTGCAGCAGCAGGAGGGTTGAAGGGCACAGCCCCAGCCCCAGCCCCGCCTCAGTGCCCAGTTTCACCCAGTTTCTCATGCATTAAACCTCCTCCACCCTCCGGGCCTCTCTGCTGAACTGCCTCTATCGGGATGTCTCAGCAATCCAGTCCCGATAAGTAGAGCCCAACCCAGCAGGCAAAGCGTTTCTGATTTTATTCGACATTATTTCCACTCATGGACTTTGACTCCTGGGCAGTTGCCCCAAGATGACCCCACAGACACTCCCCACCCCTAGGGTGGTCCCACTGCTTCCTGTGCCCAGGGGCAGGACCTGACCAAATGGGCTGTTCCTGCCCCACCGCCCCTGCTCTGCCCGACAAAGTATTTTGGGACCTTTCCAGCCCTCCCACATCAGGGTGAGAGCAGGCAAGGGGTTCAGCGAGCTCTTGGAGTGCAGTGCAGTGGATTTTTTTGGGAGGTCATCCTAAGGACACAAAGCAGAGCAGGGCTTTGAGCTCCTCCTAGCAAGGCTTGGAACTGGGGGGTCTGTAAGGTCTCTCCCGACCCCATACCCCCATGGGAACTTTCATTTGACCCCCCATTTTCACCCTTTTTTCTTCCTGCAAGCTGTCAGTAACCCCATCCCTGGGAAATCCAGTGGCCCTGCCTGTCCCCAGCCCGGCCCATTCGCCACTGCCCGGACCGCAGCGGAGAGCGAGAGGCGGAACTTCCTCCTTGTAGGGAAAAGAAGTGGGGGGAAAGGAGGGAGTTTCTCCCATTCGCTGCAGGAAACGCTCCCCAGGCTCCCCAGAAGCACCCTCGTCACCCACTGGGGATTAGGCTCCTTCCCTTCTCCTTCCCACAGCTGGCTGGCAGCAGCAGCCGCACCACTCTCTTTTCCAGTCTCCCAGTTGCTGCTGCTCCAACAAGCTGGGATGTCCCGGGATTGCCCTCTGAGGCTCCCTGGAGGAGAAAGAAGAAATCCAAGAGGAGAGCTCACGACTAAGCTCTGTCCAAAGCAGTTTAATCTCCTCTCGGGCCCTGACCTCACACCACCCCATGCCAGCCCCGGTGGAGCTGGGCTGATACTGAAAATCGGACCGGAAACTTCAAATCCGCTCTGGCCTGGGCCTGTCTGGGCTCCTTCCGGCTGCACACGGGGCTCTGAGCACAAACAGCTCCACAAAACCAGGTGTTTTTATCAAAATCAAATTGGTTTTGCATAAAGAGGAGCCACCCTGCACCTTTGGTGCCAGGTGTCAATGGAAACCATGCAAAGAATGTGAAAAAAAAACAAAACCAAGAGAGAAGTGAAAACTCAGCGTTTTGGGTCTTTTTAAATCCATTTACTGACTTCACCACACAGAAAATAAAAAAACAGTACAAAGAACAGTAAAAAATTCTGATCCTTCCAAGCAAGGTGCGTTTCACTGCAGCAGAAAACAAATCAAGTGCTGGTTCAAGCCTAAAAAGTAGGAATATTTGGCAAAAAACCCCTCTGTACCGACAGACACCGTCCATGGAAAACACATGTGTCCAAAGGGAAAAGGTTCTGCGCACCTTGACCCCTTTGGGACACGTTGCATGAATACCATAAACTCAACAAACCGGGAGCAATTCCCAGAGGTTTTGGGCAGCCCAGACCGTCGGCAGAACACACTAGCCTCGGGAAGTGCTGGTGGGGAAATTTTGGGGGAAAAGCCCCCAAGCCAGCCTGGTGTGAGCTCTGCTTCTCCCCAGAGCCGTGAGCTGCATCCTCATTACCCCAACGAGCTTGTGCTTGGCTCAGCCTGGGATCGAGGTGTTTGAGGTCCAAAATATTCCCTCCCCTGTTGGCAGCAGGGTGGGATTCCCACAGCCTGGAGCAAGAGAGAATTTGAAACAGCTCCCAGGATAGAAAAATGAGTAGATGGTGAAAAAAACAACAACTCACCTTTCTAAATTATCATTCAATTAAGAAAAAGAAAACAGAACAGGACAGAGCAGGCATAGAGCACTCACACTCCAAAAAGCACACACACTCCAAAAATCCTGGCCGGAGCAGCCCAGGAGCACACAGAATTCCACAAACTGGAATAGGGTTTGTCTCCCCTGGCTGATCCCACAGGAGCAGCTCTGGAGGAGGGTGCAGGAGGTTCCCACCCTTTTCCCCGAGAGTAACATTTCTGTTTCCCTTTCCTTTCCCTCCACCCTCCTGCTCTCCAGAACAACTCCTGGAAGTCCTTTTAGCATCCTAGATGTTTCCTAGGGAAACTCTTGAGAACTGTCTAAAGCCAAGAGGGATTTTCATGCTCCTTGTGCTTGCCAAGAGCCGGCAAAAAGGGAAAGGATGACTTTAGGGTCTGGAGAAAGTCAAGCCCTCTCTCCCCTCTTGGAATGAACTATCAGGAAATCAAAACTAGAGCTGCAGCTTTCACAGTGACCAGGAAATGGCTCTGCCCTTGTCCAAGGTGACCACAGAGCAAGGAGCTGATTGTTCCCAAGCCTGGGAAGGCCAGAAAAAAGCCCCCCAGGAGGGAATTTAACTGTCCTGGGATCCTTCCCATGCAGTCAGTCGGCAAGTGCGGGACTGGCACACGGCTGGCACCTGTTGTGGCACAGCTGGGTGCCCGTGTGAGGAGCTCTGGGTTCCTCAAATCCATTTTTTTCTGCCTATACTGGAAAAATCCAAAGCAGGAGCCAAGCAGGTACTTTGTGCCCTCTCCAGAAACATCCCACCTCGAACAAACCTCTTGGGAGTAGAACTACAGGCATGAAAACCACCTCACAGGTGTAACTCAGGAACCAACCCCTCTGGCAGCCCTTGGTCCAACCAGTACCAGCCCAACACAGCTGGGGGGCTGAGGGACTGGGAGCTTCATTCATCCCAAACCCCTCAGGGATTTCCCATCTGCATCCCTGACACCGACAGGGCACGGAGCTTCCCCAGCCTGACCCCCTCCTCCACAGCACCACACCACAACCAGCACCCCCAGTGCAAACACTGAACTGGGAGCACTGGGAAGGAAAAGAGCTGCACAGAGCACGAAGGGTTTGAGCTACACCACAAAAACTGCTTCAGCGTGGCTGAAAGTGTGTGTGAAAAAGGGAACCTGGGTGTGAAACTGGAAAGCTGATCAGAGAGAGAAAACCCAAATCCGAGTCTGTGGTGGATGAATTCCAAACAAGTGCAAGAGAATTCACATGCTCCCAACTTGAGCATCCAAACCCAACAGATGGAGGAGAAGGAGGAGGAGGAGACCAAGGCAGCTCCGTTTCCAGGCAAGGGACAGTCCCATGGCTCATTGTGCAGCAGATCCTTAATATTCCCCCCCAAAAGGAGGGGTCAGTCCAGCAGATAGCAAATTCCATTGCATTGGGACACAGAAGTTCTGGGTGTGCAGTTCTGGGACTGGCTTTTCCACAGCCAGACGCCCAGGGGGAAAACAAGGCAGCTGGGAAAGGAGCAATTTAGGGAAGTGAGAGGTTTTATCAAGGTGCAGGTGCAAAACAAAAAGCATTTCCCCTCCTTCCCGTGGACTGAAATCCAACTGTGGCAGCACAGCATTCCCATCGCCGGCCATCATCACCCCAGGAGGAATCTAGATCTGGAAAAGCAAAATGAAAGGTTGGAACTACCTGAAAGATCAGAATTACTCTGCTGCTCTGTGCAGACCTGAGTGGGCTGAGGAGCTCCCAAAGCAAACACGAGCTCTGGCCTTTGTTTTCCTCCCTTTCCTCTTCCCACGGCGGAAAATAATTATAGACACATCTGCCTTGAAGGGCAAGAGGTGGAAAAAGGTTTCAAGGGAGAGAAGAAAGGGATTTCTCCACAAATCCTACCTGTGTCCCACTAAAAACCTCTCGGACAAGTCATTTGGATCAGTGACAAAGTGGTTCAGCATGGCCCAGCTCGAGAGTGTCCCATCTCTGCCCTGAGCCAGCTCTGCAGCATTTCTGAGTGTTACTGTTTCCATTTCCGGGCAAAACTCTGCTTCTGCACCAAACTCTGCTTTTCCAAACTGACTGAGGTGGGGCTTTGGGACCCTTTCTAATGCAAAGGGCCGATATTTTGTATTTCCAACGCACACCAGGCACGCCAACCCCCACTTCGGGCTGGGTCTCACCTTTTGATCCAGTCTCTGATAATCACCAGATTTGGGCCGCCGACCAGTTTTTGATCTTTTTCCTTCCAGAGCAAAAGCAATGATCTTTGGAGAGAGAAAAACGGAGACAGGGTGAGTGGGACAGCAGCCTCCAACACAGGCTTACTTGTGGTTTTTCATGTGCCTGCTCCTACAACCCTTTTCCTGTGACAACTGAAATCTGTAAATGCCAGTTGGCATTTACAACCCCAGCTAAGATGGATAACGAGGTTTGCTCAACAAGCAGAAAACAGTAAGAATTTGTTTTCTTTCTCTTCCCTCAAAACCAGCTTTATGTGAGGAAAACCAGCCCCAGTCTTATGCAACCTGCTACAGAAAACTCAGTAGAAAACTGTCAGAGAAAACACACAGAGATCTCGCACCCCTTTGTGTTCTCACCTCTCAGCTGAAAATCAGCAGCAGAGTTGAGAACACCCAGTTTCCACCAGATCCGACCCCTTTCCTGGTCACAACTCCCCTGCTCCTCCCACTGCTGTTGGGACCACATGAACATGAACCAAACTAGGAGGTACCGGTGAGAAACCAGCCAGGATGAGGGGAAAGGACTGAGTGGGCCCCAATCCCAACCCTCAGGGCTTGAGCAGGGCCGCTCACCTTCCGTTTGTTGTGGTAGGCCACGTACAGGGCCGCGACGATGATGGCCGTGGTCACCAGGTAGGCAAAGAAGTGGCTGCTCTCCGAGCGGGCCCTGGGCAGGGA
Organism: Ifrita kowaldi; assembly: GCA_013398055.1. Taxonomy (NCBI): domain Eukaryota; kingdom Metazoa; phylum Chordata; class Aves; order Passeriformes; family Cinclosomatidae; genus Ifrita; species Ifrita kowaldi. The sequence goes on along the minus strand of VZRS01014756.1, from coordinate 14,044 downwards.
GGGAACACTCTTCTCTCTCTCCTGATTTACAGAGCTGTCGCTGCCCTCCTCAGTCTCGGCCCCGTCCTCTCCGGCGTTTTCTTCATTTTCTGAAAAGCTGTCGCCCTCCACACGGTTTTGTTCCTCCTGGGAGTTCTTTTGACTGTCCTGGCTGCTGTGAGGCTGCTGGTCACCAGCACTGCCCTGGGCCTCACCAGCACTGCCCTGGGTCTCAGTCTGGGTCTGCTGCCCACCACTGCTGCCTTGGCCGCTGTCCCCGTTTGTGTGCCCGTTACCGGCCTCGCTGCCCTGGGCGCCAGCCCCGCCGCTGCCCTGGTTGGTGCTCTGGTCCTCCTTGTTGGTGCTCTGGTCCTTCTTGTTGGTGCTCTCGTCCTTGTTGGTGCTCTGGTCCTTCTTGTTGGTGCTCTCGTCCTTGTTGGTGCTCTCGTCCTTGTCGTTGCTGCCATTTGTGTTCTCGCTGCCCTTGTCACCGTTGCTCTTGCTGGTGCCAGGCTTGTTCTTGTCCCTGCTGTTGTCCTTGGTGTCCTCACTCGTGGGGTTGTTTTGGTTGTTGCCATTCTGGCCGTTCTCGCCGTCCTGCTCGTCGTTCTGCTGACTGTTGTTGTGGCTGTCAGTCTGGACATCACTGCCACCGCCTGTATTGCCCTGGGCACCAGCGCCAGTGCCACTGTTGGCCTGGGCACCAGTGCTGCTGCCACCGTTGCCCTGGGCACCAGTGCCGGTGCCACTGTTGGCCTGGCCACCAGTGCCATCACTGTCTGTGCTGCCTTGGCTACCATTGCTGCTGTTCTGGGTTCCATCTCCTTGTCCCCCATCTCCTCCTTTGCCGCTTTCATTGGCCCCATTCACATCTGTGCCGCCCTGAGCAGCCCCCCCACTGCTGCCTTGTCCACTGTCATTTTGTGACTCGTTTTTCTTCTTCTCCTCCTGCTCCTTCTCTGTGCTGTCGTTTCCATTCAGATTTCCATTCTTCTGTTCCTCATCTGTCTCGGTCTTGCTACTCGTGCCTGTTTTGGAGTCGCCACTGTTGTTGAAATTATCCTGCTGCTGGTTGTGGTTGTCTAATGTGTCCGTGTGTTCCTGGTTGTCACTTCCTCCACCTGGCTGGTTTGCCTCAGGATTTGTGGAAGATTTTTCGCCATCCGCTTGCTGCCCCTCTGCTGTGGGCAAACACGGAGAGCAGCCCGTCAGCTCTGAGGGAGCTGGAGAGCAGAGGGGAAATCCCCCGAGAGAGACGGTGGAACCCACGGGGAGAAGAAGGGAAACCCCACCGGAGCCGGGGGAACCCACGGGGACAGGTGGGAGCAGATGGGGAGGGGAACCTCAACGGAGAGGAAGGACCTCAGGGGGGAGAGGGGAAACCGAACGCGGCAGACCACAAGGAACCTCTCCCGCAGGAGGGGCCCAAGGCCAGAGGAGGCCCCGCAAACCAAGTGCGGTGCCTGACCCACCCCCGGCCCAAGGGCTTCGCTGCCCTCTCCTGCCCCTGCNGGAGCGAGAGCGGCCGTGCGGGGCGGGGCTTGTGCAGTTGGGCGGGGCTTCCTAAGTGGTGAGGTTGTGGGCGTGACCACGCTGTGGGGGCGTGGCTTATGCCGACTGGGGGCGGGGCTTAGGAGGCTGGAGCCCCATTGGGATGCGCTTGGCGCCCCCTGGCGGGTGCGGGGCCCGCCGCAGCCCGGGCCCCGCGTGGGGTCACAGCAGCGTTTTGGGGTAAAACCCGCCGGTCTGGGGTCTGTTTCCCGAGCCTGAGAGTCTAGGGCGGGGAGTTAGTGAGCAGGTTAGTGAGCAGCGGCCCCAGACGGGCGCTGGGAGTGCACTCCCAGCTCTGGAGTGGGCGAGGCTGGGGGGCAACAGGCAGGAAATCAGGGCTGGTTTCCTTTCCTTTGCTTCAGGACAGCTTTGGAGAAACCGCTGGTTTTGGGTAACCTGGTATTTTTCGGGTGTTATTATTTTTTTTTTATACCGTGGTTTTTTTCGGATTTTATTTAATTTTTTGGATAAGCTGTTGTTTTTCTTTTTTGGCCCAAGAGGACATGTCCTGTTCGACAGCAGTGATTCCCAGCAGCAGCAGGAAATTGGCTGTGCCTGTCAGCGGGCACCCAGGACTGTTCAGTTCTTTCCTTTTATCTGGTTTAGACTGTTAAATCTCCCTTCTCTGGACTAAATATCCAGCTTTTTGTAGAATCATGGAATCCCAGAGTGATTTGGCTTGGAAGGGACCTTCGCGACCACCCAGTCCCACCCCCTGCCATGGGCAGGGACACCTTCCACTACCCCAGGTTGCTCCAAGC
>VZRS01014755.1:0-44441 GCA_013398055.1 Ifrita kowaldi | reverse complement strand
TAGAAATTCCAAGAGGAGGTAGGTCAAGACATGTATGTGTCTCCTGTTTGGCCCTAAATACCCTTTGGCCTTCCTGGGCCCTTCCCCCAGGTGGGACTTCTGGTTATTTGGCCACTCAGGAGCTGGGCTGGGAGCTCCAGGGGCAGGTGTGGAGCATTGCCTCAGGTGTGTCGGGGATTGGTGGTCACTGCAGGGGGGTTGCATGGGGCAGGGCACTGCCTCGCCAGGGAAAGGCCTGACCTGCCTCTTACACACACACATGCATGGAAGGTTTTGAGCCAGCAATCCTTCCAGTCTGTCACACTAGCACAGAATACATATCTATAATGTGATGTGGCCTTATTATATCTTCCTGCCCAAGAATTTGGTTTTGGCAGTAGTGAGTTGTGAGATGCTTGCCATTATTTTCCTTCTTCTTTAGATAACAAATTGGTTAAACTGTTCCACTGTGTGACAGTATTTTTCTTTAGAAAACTCTGATTAGTGGAGGTAGTGGTTTGGTTTACGCATAAGATAAAATAATTACTTTTGGATAACAAGTACCAAAACAGAATTATAAATCATTTGGGGTTGGACAGGAACCCACTGCAGTCCCAGAACACTATCCTTTGATGGATATATAAGGAGGAGATGGAGAGGTTTTCTGAGGAAATCATGAGAGTCTCGCTGCTTTGACAAACAGCAAGTGTTAATCCCTTACTTAATCTTGCATCTCAAGGCAGACCAAACCCATGTTTTCTGTAGCCTTTTATGTACTCTTTCTGACTTTGGATCTGCCATGTAAAAGTAATCATGCCTTCTCTAAAACAACAGCTGCCTAATCTTTCCAGTGCCTCTCTTTCTCTGCAGAAGTAGATGCCTTCACACCACCCACACACCCCAGGAGAGCAGCCTTCTCCTCACTCCCTGCCTCTGCTACGGGAGCAGCAACATCCATTTGTCTTCAATTACAGAGTTAAGGATGTTGTTGTCACAGCTGAAGGTGACGTTAAGTAGCTCACATCATCACTTGTCTCTTCCTATTATAGCTTTTCCCCCTCTATGTTGAAGCTTCACAGTGCATCCTCTTATGTAGTTGAAGCTTTGGGCTACAATTTGATGTGGTTTGGCCTTATTGATTTGGCTGTTCTGTTTGGTTTTGTCAACTTTATTCCTGTTGAGATTCTTAAACATGACTAATACAGAAGTCATATACTGTTAATAAACCAGAGCCTTGTCTAGAATAACCATAAACCCAAAATATTTAAAGAAGGTCTGTGTATCCATTTTATTAATAATCATACCATCCCCTGTTTATAGAATGTTCATTGCTAATCTTCAACTATTTACTTTGGAGGAACTTACCTCTTGGCTTTTCTGCTTATTTGCTTGTCTTAAATCTACCTGTTAACTCCACATATTCATGCAATAAATATCCCAGCAGTCAGATTACCCCCAATATTCCCAAGTTGTTTCAAAGAAGCCACAAATGTATTCTGATTTATTACAAAAAGATTGAATGAATTAATTCTGAATGTTATTTTATAGGTGGTATCAAGGCTATTTTCAGCAGAAGTTTCAATCTCTAGTTAAAAGCATACAGCTTTACCAAGTATTCAGTGCAGATAAGAGATTACATCACAGTGCAGTAGTACTGAAGAGCCCTTGCTATAGCTGGGCAAGATACAGACTTTGTACTGAGCAAGATGCAGACTCAGAACAAAAAGGTGCCCCCCAAAATTTCTTATTAATGTGCTATGATGAAAGCCCTTAGAAGACAACTGTAAACTGAGAAAACTTTGATTTTTTCACTGAAGCTGATTATAAAGGTCAGAAGTTGGTTGTCCATCAGAAATATATGTCTATCAGGTACAAAATGAGCCATCTGTAAGGGTGGTATCCTCTCTATTCCTGTTTATTTTTAAGAAAGACATTTGAGATGCTTGACTGCAGCTCATGAACCCAAGGTCACTGAAATTACATGCATTTCTGTGAATATTCTTAGCTATTTTTAATATACATAGATTATATCCTGAGCAATGCCCACTTAATGCACTTTGTTTCACGTATTTTCTTTTGTATACTTAGTAACCATGGAAAAGTCACATACTGATCATTCTATTCTTTGAATTGTAAGATATGTATTTTGGACTTTTATTCTGTTAAATTTATTCAGTCTTGAAATAACTGCTTGAGAACAGTTTGCTTTATATGATGAACCATGGAATGAATGCATATATATTATTTTTATACATATATATATATACTTTTTTTCTTGCCCAGATTTTGAAACCAAATACAGATCACAATATTTTCCTTCTTCAAAAGGAGTGGAAAATATTGTGCAATTTTATCCAAACTGAAGCTGGATCTACTCAGAATGCTTGTTTTTTAAATTTTCCACTACAGGGAGGGGGGAAGGAGGGGGAAGTATGTTTATTGTTTCATGCAAAGGACACAGATTTGCTTATTTTTTTATATTGTTTCATAGTCTTCTAATGCTCCAGTGAGCTTGCATTACTTCTGCCAATTTTCCCATGGACACAATGATTGTATATCTCATATATCTGCAGTTTGAAGTGCTTAATACATTCAAAATCAGCCTTGTATAGCAAACTTTCTATGTCAAAGTCAGTTAATTTATAAAGACAAGTATTATGAGAAAAGAAAAGAAATTTCCATTAGGGAAATCTGTCAGTAGAGAATGGAGTTTGAAAGTCATTAGGTACCATCATCTCTTCAAACGTTTTAGTTGTAGTAACTGTTTTTTTAATAGCAGTCTCCTACTGCTCCATCAGTCTGACTGGAAATCACAGCAGTTTCTAGTAACTGATGCCTGTTCATCTTACTTTTAACTGATTAAAATCCTCTCTTTTTAATCTGTAATGAGAAACACCTTGATCCTGTGTACAAATCATTGTGTTCTTCTAACTTTGCATATTATTAAAAATACTTCCTGGTATTTACAATATAGCAGTATATCATACAATATACCTTGCTTTATATGATNACAAATCATTGTGTTCTTCTAACTTTGCATATTATTAAAAATACTTCCTGGTATTTACAATATAGCAGTATATCATACAATATACCTTGCTTTATATGATTTTTTTTTTGGTTATATTTCCAAGTAGCCAAACAATTATTCATTCTGTAGGTTTATTTTTTTTCTGTCCAGAAATGCTATTCCTAAATACTCCATCTTCAAAATTCCATGTGGTCCCAAAAATGTGCCTTTGTACTAATTATATTAAAAGAGAAACTACCTAAATAGGCCTAGGTTTGAACCAAACTCACTGCTCCCTTTCCCCCACAATCAAAATCCCACACATTTGACTAATCTTTTGGAGACAAACCCCACAGATTTTCAGAGTTCAGTTTTTCAAATGTGAATGCTCTATTTTAATTGTACATTTAGATTTGAAGCACATTAATGCAAGCTGCTGAGTGCTTTTAATTTGTCTTGTCTTTTTTCACTGCATGTGCTGTGTAGTCTGACCCTTTGGGAGGAGACACTGCTGAAAATTGCTGGAACGCTCATGTAAGATGCTTGTCTCAAGAGGAAATATTTTTATGGAATTAAGATTAAAGGAATGCCTGTGTTTGTAGATTACATTCTAATATAAAGACAGCTTAGTTACTTTTAAATATATTAGCTTTGATATCCCAATGAAACTATCCATGCAAAATTCTTAGCATTTGCATCTAGACAGTTTTCCAAGTAAAGTAATTTAGGAGGTAGCTGGTGAAATCCATATTATATGCTGCAAGCTGCAGTTATATGGGATAAAGTCCACTTGGCTATCAGTTTTTATGTTAACTTCTGCAAACAAAGAAGTGTCCTTTAGCTCCAAAGTTTCTGAACCAGAGGTCATGAAATGCTGGAAGGATAAACCAGCTAGGTTTTGTCAATGTTTTCTCTGCTTTTGAGCTCTTCCTTAGGTATGCATTACTGATCACTGTCAATGTCAGGAAACTGGGCTAGATGTAGCTTTAATTCTGTTTTCTGAAGAATACTGTTTTAATAATATTTTTAATTATTTGGACTTAATGTATGTATTAACTGTACCATGAAACTGTTCAGGCACTATGATATAATGTAAATTGAAAATCCATTTCAGAGAAGGAGGAAAATTCAGTCGGATCGAAAGCTAATGCTCAAATGAGCCAAGAGTCTTTTCCCATTTGAAAACAAAATAAACCAAAACTTAGCACACTCCCCAGACTTAGGATAAGTTATGTGAAATAATAAGTTATGTGAAAAAGAGTCCAAGAACAAAAATGGTTACTCTTAAAAAGTGCTTCCTAAATAGGAATATCATAGAATGGTTTGGGTTGGAAGGGACCCGGAAAATGATCTAGTTCCACTCCCTCTACAGTGGGCAGGGACACCTTCCACTAGACCAGGTTTCTCAAAGCCCCTTCCAAGCCAGCCTTGAGCACTTCCAGAGATGGGCAACCTGGGTCAGTGCTTTGCCACCCTCTCAGGAAAGAATTTCTTCTCGATATCTAACCTAACCCTACCCTCTTCCAGTTCAAAGATATTACCCTTTGTCCTATCAAGTTCCAAATCTGGGACATGGAATGTTAAGGTACCTTATTACAATTTCCTATCTGGCATGTATACAGAAACCAGGAAAACCGATCAATGGTTGCTAAGAAGACAAGAACAGAGGTGAACCTTATTTCTGAACTGTATGGTTCATCAATACTAGTTATAACTTATTTTATATCAAGGTGGTTAGCCTGTTTCATACATGTGCTTTTAAAAAGCAGTTGTATTGCTTATATATTTTTCTGTCTTTATGCTAACTTTTCTGTCACATCTTTCTTTGCTTAGATCTGCATATAGTATATGGCTTGTATTCAAACATGTATGCAGCTGAAGTACAATGCAGCAAGTATTTAAGCACTTCATCTGTCCTTGAGCTCAATGGGACAATTATCTGCTTATTGCTTTTACTTTTATTCATAGAAGTACTATAGGTTTGAGTCCTTAAGCTGTAAGCTGTGTGGTAAGGTTTTATGCGTATTTACCTCTACCATATCTGGGAACAAAACTCTAAAAAAAATAATCATAGTAAGAACTTAAATTTTTGTTTTGTGTTGCTTCTATACAAAATATAGGCTCAATTTTTGAATTAGAGCACACCAAGATACCAATGACTGTAGCTTATTTGTATCTTTAAAATATAAAATGAGGCGATAGGTGTGTAAAACATTTTCAGCCCCTACCTTCTTATTCTTTGGTAATGAAAATCAAAATTATGACATTAGCATCCCTTTCAAGCTAGCTAACTGATGCTGCAGCACTATGAGTCATCTGTTTTAACACCAAACTGCTTTTTCAAAAATGTTTTAGTGGTGATAAAAGGTTTGAGGGTGATATGTGTACAGATCTTACTCTACCCATAGAACGTAGGGAAAAGGGGTAAAAGTTCAAGATTAACTCTATGAGCTAGAAAGGTAACTGCATTTTTTCAGCATCTTGAGTTCTTTGCTGATATTGCTTATGAATACAGCAGTTTAAGATGTTCACTCTACCTGCTGTAACTGCATGGAGCACAGTGGTGTACTGTATATAATTGTGTAAGGCACTGAATAGCTACAGAGTGAGAGAGTGTAGTCAACTGACACCTGATCTAACCTGTCAGCAGGAACTTAGATGTGAAGTTCTTCACATGGCCTGTGCTGGGACCAACAGCAGAGCAGAGCTCCTGAGCTGCTCCGTTGCACTCACTGCACAGCCAAAGTGCTGCTGCCACAGGCAGTGATGCCCCGAGGGTGCCGTGACAGAGTGACTGCATCAGAAACACCCACATGCTGTGGGGTCAGGCTGCCCAGGACAGTTCAATAAGGGCCTGTATCCTTTCTTTCAGTTTAAAAGTGTAAGGTAATTGGGAATTTCCTTTTCAGAACACAATGCTTCAGTTCAAGCCTACCTTTCTTCTAGGCAGAAGGCACTATGGTAGCCTATGGCCGTGGTCTAGCATTCTCTACTTTGCCAAGGTTTGCTGTGGTGGATGAAGACAGTTGCCCAGTGCATCATATACTGGTCTTGAATGACTGTTTTGAGTTCAGAAATGGTGAGGGCAATTGTGGGTACTCTGCAGCATCAACACACCGCTTGCAGAATCTCTCTTCCCATGGTCAGCGCGATTGCCATTTGCCTATAAAATTAGTTAATTCCTGATTCCTGCAGATGACTGGGCAATCAGGTCAGTGTGGCAACACTCATTTGCTTGGTTGAACTGCCACATCATCGAAGTCTTCCATCACCCACATTACTGCCCAGCTGAGGTCCTCAAAGGTTCACATGCTGTAGAGTTTCATAGTTTCTCTGTATAGGCAGGGGAAGAAGAGTTAGGAATGATGTACAGATCTTCATTCAGGCCCACCGCAAGGGGCTTTGACTGTTCAGGATTATAACTCATTCATACTACAAGTTCTTGTTCACGTTCAGGGATGGTGAAGATTATCATTGATTATTTATTGGGTCTGTGATGCAGTCTACCAAGTAAGTATGTAATGTCTGTGGGGTTTAGAGCTTGGGCATCTTCATTAGGGACACAGCAGCACTCTCTTCTCCAAAAGGACTGTGATATTGTCAGCCTTAGAGTATATGTCTAATTACTAATAGCACTGCTTGTTGCTGTTCTTTTTCATCGTACTGCTCTACTAAGTGTTGGTCAAAAATGCCCTAAGATCTTGGAGATAGAGGGCAAATGTGTCTGCAGGTGCCTGGCTGCACCAAACAGATCATTGAGGGCAGTTTCCAGATCATCATGACAACTACAGTCACCACATAATACCACAGTTGTCAGGTATGCATTAATGAAAGCATAGTAATGCAGCCATAATTTCTCCATAACTTGGAGCCTTTCAAGTTAGAATGGATGCTGCAGGTATCCAGGTATCCTTGATGCAAATTGACATTTATTACAGGGGCAGTGTGGATGCTCCAAAACAAAATAACAGTCCAAATGCAGACCATTTGCTATCACATAGCACAGTTGCTAACAGCAATTTACCTGTACTTATTCCTGAAAGTTGCAGTGAGGTATTCTTGGAGATCCTGCCACAGATTAGTCTGATTATCCATATAGCACTACTTAAGCCAGGAAGTTTGTCAGGGAAATGATGCTTGGTCCTTTTGAGCTGTTCTTCTTGGTCTAAGAGCTGAAAGAAGCAGTGGAACAATGAAAGTTACTATCTCTTCATTACAGATACGTGTGAAGGCAGAGATGTTTGTTGTTGGTAGTTTGGAGAGGTACAATTCACTTGAGTTTCCCCAGACACAGCCTACTGAGACACCCACACCTCAAGGACACTAACTTTGTATAAACACGTGGTCTGCAATCATTTCTTTAGTGACCATTGCTGAGAATTGCTTGGTGACCAGCAGTGGGTGCAGTGACAGCAGCTGCTGGCAGACATGTGAGCACAAAAGGAATGGTGTAATCCTGGAGGTAGTCTGAATGACCTGACAGCAGGAGCATGGCATGTTTTTTGGGAGCATGGTTCTATTTTTATGGTGCGTAGGTAGCAGAACATCACTTACCTGCTTACCTTCAGATGGAATTCCTTGGTAGGAATGAGCACCCCATCAGCCCTGTGACCGTGCATGACGTGACTGGGTGTAACCTAGGTGGTGACATATGTTCTTATCAAAATAAGCACCTGTGGCTGCTGCCTTGCCAACAAAGCAGTACAAGTCACTGTACTTTGTCCTAGGGAGTTCCACTTTCTTTTCTCCTGAATAAGACTGGAAAGAACGATTTTTCTCACTTTAGGAGTTTTTATCCAGCCAATACCCATCACCTTGGCTGCTGTGTGCAGTGCACTGCCACAGGGGCATGGGAGAGGCTGGCACTGGTGGCCTGCAGCAAGATCCTCCTGCATTTTTGGGCTGTCTTGGTGCCAGAAGAGTCCAAGTTAGAGAACTGGTGTCTGGACCCAGCCCAGAGAATTGTGGAGCAATTCTAAAGATCTGTAGTTCAGCATAGATAAGGAAACAATATTTAAATACCACCCTCATGTCCTCATGTTCTTTTTCAATTTCTTGAAGTTGAATAAGCGTATTCTTGTCATCTTATCTGAAAACAACCTTTGGTGGATCATCTATAGTCTCTTCTTACTACAGGTGGTGAGTATTCCTGTCAGCGAAGTCAAAGGCATGAAAGTAGCAGTTTTAAATCTTGATGAATTTCCTAGTCTCCTCTTAGGTGTATGCTGTAACTTGCCAAAGGTTCATGTAAATGAGGTGGCTGTTCTAAAACTTGTTGGTCATGTGTATTTGTAAGGTGATGAGGCAGGAATGTGGGTATTAGGGTATGACCTAAGGGGTTGGAAGGGTATGTGAAGTCATGAGGCCTCATCCTTTGCAGGATAAAAAAGCCTGAACAACTGGGATCTTGCATAGGTTGTGCCCATGCAAGGGCAGGGCCCCGACGTGAGCTATTCTCTAGTCTCTGCCCATATTTCTCCACCTGAGAAACAATTAACTTTGTCCCAGAGCAGAAGTTGAATGTGAAGTAATACCAATGCAGTGGTCACAGTAGCATACAATGCTGTCTGAAATAGCCACTTCGAAACTGGTAATTGCTTTCTATTATTTGTTCTTAATATACTGAGAGAAACTAGATGTTGCGTACCTTTTTTGCAAATAAACAAGATTGCATCGAAGATACATTGATTCTATCATCAATTTCTCATCCTGACATCATCTGTAGATCTCAAGTATAGGCTGGCTGCTTTAAGCAGCAGACAGAACACTAAGCTAATTTTAATTTTTATTTGCAACCCTCATCCAAAGGTGCATAAACTTCAAATGCAAATACCTTACATTTCAAATGTAAAGTTAAATAGTAATTTGCCAGATGAACCACTGTCTGAAAATACACAATGCACTCCCCTTTTGGAATGATGCACAAAGAACTTCTGTGCTTTAAAATGATTCATAGCAGATAGGAAGAAAAGTGATCATAAATTGATTCTTCAAATAAAAGATCACAAGTGTAACTGAGAGACCCTGTTGGAAAATCAAATGGACTAAATTCTCAGAGGAGCTTGTGCTTTTCACAGAAGTCTTCTGGCAGAATTTGAAATCAGCTTGATGATTAAACAGCAGGTCATTTGAAGTGTGTTTACCTTAACAAGCCTCTGTAACCATATTCATACTAGAGCAAGGCACAGTACACAAAGAGTTTGTTAGATTATAATTAGTTTAGATTACTTTCCATTATGTATTGGTAAAGGCAGCCCATGGGCTGGCTCATGTTTCAGGTTACCCTGCTGTTCCTGTTCGTGCAGCAGTAGCTTTGGGTAAGGTATCTGCGTGACAATATCTAAATAAACCTGCCCAGCAGTTTTAAGTAGTGACCCTTGCACTTTTTTGGCCCATGATCCTGTAAATGCCACCACCCATTTTTATTATCAAACTTTAAACTGAAAATAGGACAAAAGTGATATAAACTATGCAAGGCTGTATTTCATAAGAGTCTTTGGGCTCCTTGCAAGGAAGTCTCTAGATTACACTGCATTAAACCATATTCTTATTAGTCTATCAGTGCCACTGGAGAAACAGACCTGTAATATGTAACACCAGAAATTGGTGTTAACTGCTTTGCAGTGTTCAGACTTTTAATTACCCTTACCACCCATACTTTTTACAGACTATGTATTCTCATGTGTTCCATTTTTGAAACCACAGAAATGCTATGTTTTTACTTCTATTTCATTAATTCACTTGATATGTGTGAAGGCAAAGTAGTCACACTGACACTTCTGAAGAATGTTTTAATCCTTTGTGTTATTACATAATTTCTTGATTCGTTTTTATCTGGTGTGGTTTAGCACAGCAGTATGGACCCACCCACTGCATTTCAAAGTGTAATCTCTCTGACACTTAAATGACATTTTTCCATTTTCTTGGGTAATGAATAATTTACAATGTGGGCCTGTAAAGAATCTATGTTCGTATTTAAATATCTGCGAAATTTACAGATTCACTTTTTCACTTTGAAAGCTCTAAGGTAATATAAAATGTTTCACTTACTGCTCTTCCTTCTTTTTCCATAAAGAGCTTATGTTCTGCAGATTGTAAAAATGTTTTATAAACTATATCTTGTAAGATACATAACTTTGTAAGGCTGATTGGTGGTTCCACTGTCAGAAATTAAGAAGGAAATAACTAGGAAAACTATGTTTAAGCCAAACCTGTTGTAATATTGAAAGGTGTATATATAGATACAGATATATATACACTCATATGAGAATAGTAGGGTCAGAGGAGTCTAAATCTTACAAGCCTGGGAAAACATTTGTGAATTTATTGTGCATTATGATTTCTGATGTTAGATTATTTTGTCTCACAATGGGAAGAGGAAAAGCTCATTTAAGATTAAAAGTTGAGAGGTTAAGGTACAACTGAGAGATACAGCAAGTATATAAATTTAAAAGAGCTGGTGAGAGGAGAGAAGGCATCCAAACTCCCATATTGCCAGTGGATGCAGTCAGTCAGACAAACCAAGGAAGCAAGTGCTACAAAGGTCAGCTTAGCTTGGGGTTATGGAGATAGGGGTCTGAGCTCAGGGAGGAAAAGATGCAGCGGTAAAGGCACACTGTAGACAAAGAGGAGTGAAATAAGGAATAGCCTGGGAGATGCAAAGAGGCTACTCTGTCCATCATGTAAGTCACCTGAAACACAGGGCAATCTCTTTACTAAATCTTGTCTGGAACTACACTTTTCTTGCTTCATGTCTTCCTCTCAGCATGCCTTTTTCCTTGCATGAGTTGTGGAGTTTGGGGGAAGTAGAGCATATTCTTTACAATCAGTTATGAATATGAGGCTTAGATCCAGTTCCGTTCCAGTCACCTCAGCAAAGATCAGCACATCTTTGCACTCAGTCAGCCATGTTCAACTAGTGCTCTGAGAACAGCATGTAGAAATAGTTATTGACTTAAAACTTCATATGGCAACCAGGGATCACAATTTCGAATAAAAAAATATTCACCCTCCAAATCTGGCTTTCTTGAAAATTGTTATTGTCTGGATAATGAGATACTTTGAAAATTATCTGGGCCAAATTAATCAGATAGTGTGTATCTGCTTAACTCTCCTGAAGTGGTGCAGCACAAATATTTGCTGAATGAAGATGTCAACTAAAAATTTTATGTTACTTATTAAAGTCAGATCAGTTTAGAACTTTTATCAAAACTGTACTGTACTCTTACCAAACTGTACTTTCTGACTGCCACTTTGATGCAAAGAACAGGTTTTTCTTGAATATTTATCTCTATCTTTATAGTGTAATGTCATTTAAATACAAAATTGTTTCTGACAAATTGATTCATTATTCTGAACTACTGACCTGGCATAAGCTATACTCTCATCACCACCTGATCACACAGCTCCTTACATTATTTTCATCTCTTTTCAGCTTTGAAGTTTCATCATCCTTGTCAAGATATGGAAGTGCAGGCCAGGATATGGTAGTGCCCACAAATCAGTAGTGGATAAGTGCCACCTTAATGTCTCAGACAGCAATGTACTTTAATACTTACTCATTTAAGTTCAGTATGTAAAACTCAAGATACACATGAAATATATTGAATCTTCATGAAAACTCTGAAAAGTGTTTATTGTGCTTCTAATGTGGAACCAAATGTTTAAGAAAATATTCATCAGGAGTGAACTTGATGCTTCAGTGCTATGAAGCTTCACTATATTAGTTGTTGATGTTGGAAGTCAGGGAGTCTGATGTGAGCAGCATGACTTAGAACAAGGTCTTTTTTCAGACTGGGCGCTTTAAGTATGAAATTTGTCATTATGCAGCCAGTCAATGACCTGATTTTCAAATGCCGTTTACACAGGATTCTGTCTGGTCTGCTTTAGATGTTCATTCCATTAAAGACAGCACACTAGAAAGCCAGGTCTTAGGATGCCTTTGCGGGGACAGCACATCAGATGCCCTCAGGCACAGCAGCCATCTTAAAAGCTCTGTCACCCTCTTCTTTAAGGCCTTTTTAACACCCTGCATGTTGTCTTTATTTGTGTTACGGTCCAACATACCCCCTGAGGTAACTGATACTATCATTATCTGCAACTATCTCAGAACGAAGTGAAAGGAATTAAGAAACCTCTGCCAAGGCACAGATCCTGCTAACTGATTAACCACTGTCTCAGACTGTTTACTTAGAGTGCTGCTTGAGACCCCCAGGAAGTCAGTCTGTACACTTCATAAGGCAACCTGATTGGACAAAATGGAAAAGATGCTTTAAGATCCTCATTATCTCCGTGCTTCTCCCCAGTCATTCCAAACATGCCATGGTCGTGATAGCTCCAGGGATTTTTCAGGAAGTTCTAGAGATGGTTGGGGAATCTAAACCCGACTAAGCCTCCTAGCTTAAAGAAATAGCATACTGCATTTCCAGCCATTCGTGGGCAAGTCTTATAGCAAAAGCTGGGTTTTACTGTGAGCATCTTACTGTTTTTATTGTCTATCCAAATTTAGTAATTAATCAACAAAAATAACAGTATCATCTATTATTGATATTGTCCAGCAAATACAGTGATCTGAAGTTATAACTCAGAATGTTAATCTCACTAAATTTTCCCTGTTTTTATATAAAATCACCACAGGAAGGTGAGTTTTGTCTCACTGCTCTTATACAAAGTTTATTCACTTTCTAACCAGTCATCAATAGTATATGTTTATTCACAAGTAGGAGCAATAGGCCCGGGTGCTTCTGTACAATATCTACAGCTGACATTTCAGCATTACTGATATTCATAGTCCTGTAGCTTGTTAGCCACTTGCTGTCATATGAACCAAAACCTTTTAGGGGCCTAAATGTTTGCTCATAAAATCTCATAGGTACTTTCATTTCTGCTGCTGGGCACACGCTTTATGAGAGGACAGTCAGGCTTTCCTGACATCAGAACAAGGTATTTGTGACAAAATACCAAGCTAAAGACAGCTTTTGTTCCAAACTAGTTTTCTGAACTCAGACTGTCTTTCAAGTCCAAGTAAACTAGTAGCTCATCAGTAGCAGGCCGTCAGTCCTACAGATGATTTAGATGGTTTTAAAGATGCTCAGAAATAAAGAAAAATTATCTGAAATAATCTAATGAACACATCTGGAATGTTTTATTAGGATCATTGTATTTAGTTTGAAATCTCTTGAATGAATCATTCCAGAATGCTGTTGGAAATTCTATTTACACTAAGAATAGTGTATCTTAAATTGGTACTTACAGGCCTGAATTAGTGCTCAGCGACATCTCTATATCCAACTTCTTGTTATCTTTAAAGTGTGTGTTTGGAATTGTTCATGATTTTGTAATGAAGACTATTTTTGTACAGTCTGCAGAGTGATAATGTAAAAGCAGCAAAGAAGAGCTAGAAAGTAGTAAGTTGGAGTTCAGGAAAAAGACTTTTTTTGTCTGACAAGATTATATAAAGATTTCAAAATTAAGGTAGATGCAAAGTTTACTCTAAATTTCAGTGCACCTAACTTAACCTTTCAGAACTCTGCAAACTCTGGGAAGCATTTTGGACAGACTAGGATAAAAGTATGATTTTAGCCAAAATGTATCACTACTCTTCAAGTTAATTAGGGAATAATTGCTCAGAGGTATACATTTTCACACTATTCTACTCCAGTCTCCAGTTGTGAGAGTGAAACTTTGTACTATCAGAGTTATAGCACAAAAACTATGAACATTTAACAGAAAAGTTAACTTTTGCTAGAAGGTCATAACATCTCATTATACATTAATTTAGTAGCATCTTTTAAAAAGAGCAGCACAGCTTCTCTCATATTTATTACTTCTTATGAATGACATCAAGAATGGCATCTTCTGAATTAAAGAAAAACTTGGAGGTTGGTAATTTGATTACTCGGAGGATAGTTCAATTTCTTTACCTAAAAGTAACCAAGGTTAAAATCATATGCAGTCAAGTTATTATTTTAGTCTGACTTAACTCTTACTTTTTCCTGATAGTGATATAATAAACCATTTTTAGTTATTAGTAGTTCAGGTTGAGAGAAAAACTTTGTGTGAACTTTGTCTGGATTGCAGAAAAACGACATTTCAAATCTTCAAAAGAAGTAAAAAGAGACAGATATTGATTGTAATTAGGAAACTTATTTCTGTACTTACTCCAGATTGTATGACAAGTGACTTAAACATCTCTGTATTTGCTTTCCCAGTGGAAGAATAGCCACAGGAGTATTCACTTCTGCATAATTAATATTTGAAAACCATAATACGTGTGAAATGTATTACAGTGACATTTTCTGAATATAGTTCTCTCTTTACCTCAAGGTTGCCTTGCTAAGTGTCTGAAAGTATTTTGATCAGAGAAGTAATGTTACAGATTATAGCTTGGTAGGTTAATCCGTTTGTGCTTTTGCAATTTGAAAGTTACAATGACTTCTGGAAAACAGAATACTCTAGAAAATTAATATTTATCAGGGAGGAAAGAAATGTTTCTTACATTATAGGGCAGCAAAATTTTGCATTTTATGACAAAATTTAAAATGCATGTTATTACCGAGTCCCTTCTGGCTCCGTGGGCTCATATACACGAATGCACAGGCACAGGGATGACTTCAGTAATACGAATCCGACGGCAAGGAGCTGAGAAGGGTCCTTGCATAGAGTTCCACAAACAGCAGTTTATTGCTACAGCTCGTGAAGGGCTCCAGAGGCAAATGACCCTGCACACGTGACAGGTCGATCTTAAGTGTAGAGGAGTGGCTAACACCAAAGCCAACGAGGGAATTAGAACGAGGGCACATTACCACAACCGAACAGGCATCCTGGGAGAGGCTTCTTTTCCTCACTATAACCGATACATCTTTGGCACCAGAGATTGTCTTATCAAGAGCACTCTCTGTCTCTTGTACCACAGGTCAACCGGTCACCATACATGTCTCCAGCAAATTTATTGAAAGATTCAGTTTGCATATAGTTATAGAATGTCAGTGAAATAACCCTTTGATTTTGATCTCCTTTTTGAGTTACAACTTAGAATTTCCCAGTGATAATAACTTTGGTGGAACATGAGGAGGAAACGTAAGCTAAGTTCTCCAGAAAATCAGAACTTAAAATATGAAAAAAAAAAAATTGCATTGTTTAAATTTATAATTATCTTTCTGCTAAGGATGAAGAGATGCTTTTGACAGGAGGCTTGAAATCTCTCCTTCCCCATGTGCTAAGAAGAATAATTCGATGCAACAGACTCACTATTAGTAATACTTCTGGGATGGCGGAAGGTAAGTAAACCTAACAGCTCTCTGTGCAAAGTGATTCCATTTTAGGTTCATAACTATGTGGTTTTTTGTTTGCGAAGCATTGAAGAAATATCAAAAGCACTAAAGTAAAACAGAGGAAAATGTTATGTTCTTGGGAGTTTTTGAAATCGCTTTGTAAGCACCTGACTCTGTTTTTTAAATCATGAAGATATATCAGAGAAAATGCGCCATCCTACCTGAGTAATGTACATGGACTTTGCTTTCAATGTTAGCAGTGCATCCCTCTGCTTCCAGTTGTCATTGAGAAATGATGGATGCAGAAAATATTTGAAAAATCTTTAACCAAATCTGGCTTTTCTTGCATGTTATCATCACATTTGTAAGATGACCTGCTATGTTCTTCACAGAGACCTTGCTTTGCTTAGCACATCAAATATGCTTTGGGGAAGAATTAGAGACATATGGTTACAGAAGTGGTTTTCTGCTTCATTTGTTACATAAAGTGAAGATTTCTGGCTCATCAAGACTGGGAATTACAAGGGGGGAGGGAAAAATTAATTTTATACTCAGGTAACTGAATGCATTCTGGAAGATTGATTTCTGTCTTGCCTCTCATAGCTGGACTTCTACAGAAGCAGAGAAGCCTGTCATTGTTCTGATCAACTTTAAAAAGTAACATAAACAAAAATACCATGGCAAACAGCTGATCAACAAAGCTGTGTGTACAGTAGTAGCACTACTATAAAAAATGCTAAAGGTCATTTTGTAGAACCATAGTGAGTCTTGAAATTGTGGTTTTCTTTTCTATCAGTTCCTAAATTGAAAAGTACTAATGGAAGACATTTTATAATGTTAATAATTTGCAGTTTGCCCCAGCTGAATTTTTAAGTGAATTCATTGCTGCAGTAGTTTTAAATGTATTAGTTCTAACATTTTTATTTATATTACTGACATAAAAAACAAGGTCAAGAACAGCTTCATTATACAGAAAGAACCATTGTAACCAACTGTCTTACGTTGTTGTTATCCAATTCTTTCTTACTGTCCTCATTGTCATTCATCAAAGAAATTAAAAGCTCTTTCTAAACTTCTCTGTACTGGGACATGAGTGTGTTGAATTAATGCCTGGGTTAATTAGGTCAGCACATCCAGCTCCACTACCATTGCTTGTGAATACATTCATAATGATGGNGCAAGGAGCTGAGAAGGGTCCTTGCATAGAGTTCCACAAACAGCAGTTTATTGCTACAGCTCGTGAAGGGCTCCAGAGGCAAATGACCCTGCACACGTGACAGGTCGATCTTAAGTGTAGAGGAGTGGCTAACACCAAAGCCAACGAGGGAATTAGAACGAGGGCACATTACCACAACCGAACAGGCATCCTGGGAGAGGCTTCTTTTCCTCACTATAACCGATACATCTTTGGCACCAGAGATTGTCTTATCAAGAGCACTCTCTGTCTCTTGTACCACAGGTCAACCGGTCACCATACATGTCTCCAGCAAATTTATTGAAAGATTCAGTTTGCATATAGTTATAGAATGTCAGTGAAATAACCCTTTGATTTTGATCTCCTTTTTGAGTTACAACTTAGAATTTCCCAGTGATAATAACTTTGGTGGAACATGAGGAGGAAACGTAAGCTAAGTTCTCCAGAAAATCAGAACTTAAAATATGAAAAAAAAAAAATTGCATTGTTTAAATTTATAATTATCTTTCTGCTAAGGATGAAGAGATGCTTTTGACAGGAGGCTTGAAATCTCTCCTTCCCCATGTGCTAAGAAGAATAATTCGATGCAACAGACTCACTATTAGTAATACTTCTGGGATGGCGGAAGGTAAGTAAACCTAACAGCTCTCTGTGCAAAGTGATTCCATTTTAGGTTCATAACTATGTGGTTTTTTGTTTGCGAAGCATTGAAGAAATATCAAAAGCACTAAAGTAAAACAGAGGAAAATGTTATGTTCTTGGGAGTTTTTGAAATCGCTTTGTAAGCACCTGACTCTGTTTTTTAAATCATGAAGATATATCAGAGAAAATGCGCCATCCTACCTGAGTAATGTACATGGACTTTGCTTTCAATGTTAGCAGTGCATCCCTCTGCTTCCAGTTGTCATTGAGAAATGATGGATGCAGAAAATATTTGAAAAATCTTTAACCAAATCTGGCTTTTCTTGCATGTTATCATCACATTTGTAAGATGACCTGCTATGTTCTTCACAGAGACCTTGCTTTGCTTAGCACATCAAATATGCTTTGGGGAAGAATTAGAGACATATGGTTACAGAAGTGGTTTTCTGCTTCATTTGTTACATAAAGTGAAGATTTCTGGCTCATCAAGACTGGGAATTACAAGGGGGGAGGGAAAAATTAATTTTATACTCAGGTAACTGAATGCATTCTGGAAGATTGATTTCTGTCTTGCCTCTCATAGCTGGACTTCTACAGAAGCAGAGAAGCCTGTCATTGTTCTGATCAACTTTAAAAAGTAACATAAACAAAAATACCATGGCAAACAGCTGATCAACAAAGCTGTGTGTACAGTAGTAGCACTACTATAAAAAATGCTAAAGGTCATTTTGTAGAACCATAGTGAGTCTTGAAATTGTGGTTTTCTTTTCTATCAGTTCCTAAATTGAAAAGTACTAATGGAAGACATTTTATAATGTTAATAATTTGCAGTTTGCCCCAGCTGAATTTTTAAGTGAATTCATTGCTGCAGTAGTTTTAAATGTATTAGTTCTAACATTTTTATTTATATTACTGACATAAAAAACAAGGTCAAGAACAGCTTCATTATACAGAAAGAACCATTGTAACCAACTGTCTTACGTTGTTGTTATCCAATTCTTTCTTACTGTCCTCATTGTCATTCATCAAAGAAATTAAAAGCTCTTTCTAAACTTCTCTGTACTGGGACATGAGTGTGTTGAATTAATGCCTGGGTTAATTAGGTCAGCACATCCAGCTCCACTACCATTGCTTGTGAATACATTCATAATGATGGCTCCATAATGCAAGTGAGTACATCAGGAGATACGGCTTTCATTTGTACAAAAAAGTAGGGATAGCTGTCAGGAGGAAATTTGCCTGCAGATTCAGTCTGTCATCTGTAACTAGTATGTGATATTCAGTGTTGTCAGTTGACTGCCCTGACTAAACCCATAATTTTAAGAAGTCATTAATATAACCAGCAAAGCAGAAAGTGCCTGTGAATTTCTCATGGACGGCAGGGAATAAAGTTGAGGGGTAACTGAATGTAGTGTTTTATTCAGTGGTAAATGTAGTATGTTTATTTAGCAAAAATATTTTTCTGTATTTAGCACAAATCTCTTTCTGTATTTAGTAACTTTTTCTAGTAATAAAATGAATTTTTGTGCTGACTACTCCCAAGAGAGCAGTTTGTGGACAAATTCAGTATGCAAATACATGCTTACCTCAGCCTTTGCTTTGCGTTTTTTCCATCAGGAATAGAATTCTATCTTTGGATTTCTTTGTTAGCTTTGGTCAAGAGTAAGATTTGGCTCAGTTTCTACAGCCTTTGAAGGAAGCTCATTGATTTCAACCAAATTATTGCCTCTTTGATGGCAGGCTACTGCAGTATTTAAGAAAGTGCTTCTGTGCAGCCTCCCACTCGCCTGCCTGATATCAGACAGTAATAACTCTTCAAGAGAGCATCAGTACAGAATTTAGGGACTATTAATTGCTGGGTTTATACACCCCAGATCGGGTGTACTCCAAATTTCCCCTCCATATTTGAACAGCTGATATTTCCATGCAGGAAAATTTTAATGGCATTGGTATTAACTACTACTGTTAAGAAAATAAATGCTAAATAAATGAATGGGACCTTTCTTCAGTGGTACTCATTCCAAAAATGTCAATGTCTTTAGAAGCTATTTCATGGTAGTAGTCAACAACCTTTTAAAGCTGTTTCCAAGTGAAGAAAGCGTAGCAGTTCTGTTTATTTTAGGTGGGTTTTTTAAAATTAGAAATAATGGAAATTACTGAGATTCAGTGGACAGTCAAGAGTTTATTCCCAACCTGTAATCATATCTGTTTAATTGCAGCCCACATTAAAATTCCCTAGCCAAGAAATTTTAAAGAATGTTCTATGAACAACAGGATACCAGGAATTTATATCTTGGTGTTGTGGAAAATAACTGTGAAAGTGTGGTATGTGATAGCCTTCTTTGGCTCTGGGTTAACATTTGCAAATAAAGTATTTTCCTACAGAACACTAATTTCCCAGGTTAGACAAGAAATTATGCTTATATATAAATTCACAGAAATGTTTCTTAATTATGGTGTCTTCATATTCTGCTACTACCCATGTCTGCCAACTGTTTTACCTGTGAATGACTTCACAGGTAGTGTAGGCCCAGCTATGATTTTTAAGACACTTCAGGAGGTTTAATCTAATTACAGAGTTCTGAATCAAAAATCTCCTTTGGACCATCCGAAGAAATTCATAGAGAAAAGTTATTGTTTCACAAACAAAAAGCTGAATTAATAACCAGTCATTCCTACCTTCCACAATTTAAGGCTATAAACAGGCCAATGTTGTGATTTTGCACAAGTCCCTGGCTGATGACTTTGAGAAATTCTGCTATGCCAACAATGGACCCCTGCCACTGCTGCACAGAAGTCAACCAGGTGATTGGAAATGTCCTTCCCTGAGTAGTGATTCTGATATCAGGTAACTACAGACCAACTCTGCTGGTCAATATTCTGCAGTGAATGCTGGTGATGATTAGGAGGGTTTCAGGAAACAGCCTGCTGAACCCTCATAGCCAGAAAGGCCACTCCACAATAATAATTTTGCCCATCAAACACAAGGCTCTGTCAGCTGCACTGAGCATCACCTGCAGTCTGAAAACCATGTGTATAACAGCCTGATCGTCTTGTTCTTGAGAAACACATTATGATAATTGTGTCACTACTGCAAGTATTTCTCTAATCCAAAGGCAAACTTTTGTGTAATTTTAAAATATTTTGGAGTCTGAGCCTGCAGAATTCAGTATTAGGGTTTTATATTTGTTTTATTTACTAGAAACATGGCCATGGTGTCTGCATGATACTTGTAGAGTCTCTGAAATTTGAAAGATGTACTCCTGTAGTAAACACTAAAAACGTGGCTTAAACCAGCTTCCTATTGTTTGAAAGCCAGAGGCAAGATACACATAAGGGGCCTTTACCTATAAAACCTAAAAAATGCTGTGTTTGCCAGCTTGGTTTTGTGCAGAATAAGGTGTTCTGGGGGTCTTGCCTGTGTTTGTTTTGCTATTACTCAGAAAGAAAGAAATGGATAAAGTAGGCTGTATCTTGTGGTTTCACACTGGGTTTATGTCAATTCAACCAATGCACCTTGTTTTCAAAAAATCTGTTAAAGCTGTGATAAATTCTTATTTCACTAGAACTGACTGCCTGCAGTACAGAAAATATGAGCATGGAGCTTGTACTGGATCATTGAAAAGCCTTAAGGAGTATTCTGAACAACTCAAGGACATGGTGACTTTTTACTTAGGCTGCAGCTTCTCTTTTGAAAAAGCAGTCCAAAAAGCTGGCATTCCTATAAGAAACGTTGAGCAAAAATGTAATGTAAGCATGTACAAAGTAAGTATATGCACACACACATAGTCTTTATTGTAATTTTGCCTGTGAGTTTTGCCTGTATTCACATTAGGTGCATATACCTATTGTTCAAATCAGAACTGTTTTTCTCTACCTACATACTTAAGGCATGTGCTAGTGCTGAGTGCATGAAAATCCAGGGTAAAATATTCCCAGCCTCAGTTCAGTGCAAGGCCAATCTTTTTTTATTCATTTTTCGTGACAAAGCTTTCCCCATTTCCTGTGGCAGCCATTTAATTTGAATTCTGTTCTGGTTTGCCCTCTCGATTTCACCCAATGATCCATGCACTGTTCTGACCATGCCTTTACATGTGTCCTGCTCTCCATACCAGCTCCTGCTTGCAGTTGGAATATTCCTTTTATAAACCATGACCATAATAGTTTCTTCTGTGTGACAGCCACATTTTGGATTTTTCCTGTGACAGCAGAGCCTTTAAACTGCACATTTGCTGCAAACCCAGGCCTCTGAGACAGATGTTCCCAAAGACTTAGGGGTGTCTACCGTAGCACTGAAAATTATGACTGTACTCAGAAAGTTTGTGGTGTAGATTTTAATGTTAACAGAAGTCTTAGTATAATTCTGGCTCCAGTAAATAAACCCCTTAATACTAAGAACATTAAAGTACATATCTGCATGCCTTTTTCCTTTAGTTCAGATGTTGTGCTACTAGAGGAAGGTTATTGTTGTTTTCAGTGTTATCGTTACACAGTCTATGCTATGCTCCTGGTCAAAATGAAGGTGCAAACATATCTCATATTTGAGTCCTTCTTCCAAGCTTAAAGAAAAAATAGAACTATGTATCTGCTTCTAGCATTTCAGAATTAGGAAAATCTTATGGTTTATAGCACATTAATGCTGTGAAGAACTGCACAGTGTGTTTCTTCAGTGACAGGTGTGATTATTATTATCATTATAAAGACTTTAAATGAACATTTTCTAGACAGCTCTAGCTCCCTGCATGTCTTGTTTATGTTCAACTGTAGCACAGATATCAGACATTTTTTTCTAAAAAGCTGACCTGTTAAATAGAAATTTCTAAATAGAAAAGGTGCTTCAGCCTGCCAGTTGGTGAGGATTATGAATTCCAGGGCCTTTGTAGAGGCATGAAAGATTTTGTATGTATGGAACTGGCATGCTGCTTCTGTACAAGTGGGTACTGCCACCAGCAGTGGCTGACCCAGGCATGTTACAGGGCACTGTGTTCAAGTACAGAGGGTAGATTCAGTCCAAGTAGATTTGCAGCTGTGCAATATTCTTCTATTAGCTTTTTCACTTTCTGTAGAGGGAACACACCACTGTTTTGTGATAATATTCAACATATACTGAGCTCACCTTGCTGTGTGCACAGAAACAAGAAATGCATGTTGAAATGTTGAAAATTTTAGTGATCTATATGATGAAGCTAAATGATGGAATCTTAAAGGAAAAATATATGGGATCCTAAGAATTTTTTTCAAAAGGATTCAAAATGAATGTTAGAGTGCAGCCTTTCTGAACTCATGTACAGCACGAAGATTTAGATTCATTTATTCTAATATTTTAGAAATATTGTTCAGTATTCCTGCTAACACTGGATTCTTTTGGATTGCCAGACATGTGTGCCTTGCTACAGCGTTTCTATGTTTCACTGCAACTTAGTAGTCACAATGAGACCTATTCCTGAAAGCAAGTTGGAAGCAGCTGTGCTAGCAACATCTGAATTAAAAGAAGCCCATGGAGCACCAATTCACATAGGTGACCCTGGTCAGTGCTTTTCATTTTTCACTCTTCATGCACCTGACTATGTATAACAGTGAAGGGGGAAAGCATGGGAAGTGGTAGGACTAAAATACCTGTACCACTAAATCTATTACGTTTTAATCCTTTCTAATGGTCACAAACCTGAATAAAAAAGGAAAAAGAAAGAAGGAAAAAAAAACAAACAAGGTTTTGAGTAAGCTGAACACACAGATTTCTTAGATGAAAGATAGTTGTTGGATGTCGGTAAGTTATATGTCAGGGGTGGTTTTGGTAAAAAGGTGTAATCACATTTTTCTGAAATGTATGCAGTTTCATTTATATGTGAATACTTCCTTGCTGTCAGAGATTCCAGTGACAGGGTAGCAATGACTGACAGCATGGGGAGAAGTATATATGGATGCGTTTTGTGTCTTAGTGGTTGAATGTGAAAGTAAATACTGCATTATTTTTAAAAATACTGAGATGGCATACAATGAGCACAACACTTAAGACAGAATGAATAGAAATGTGACAAGATTTTTTTAAAAATCTAATTTGAACAAAACTGGAAAAAAAATAAGACAGGAGGCTGTGTGGAAAAGAACAAAACCAAACAAACATCTGTAATATGAAGATAGATTGGAATAATTCCCCCCTGCTGTCAGAAGTTTGGTAGTCATGGGCTGCATGCATGGAAAGATCACATTGCAGGGCATGGAAGGAGATGTCTTTGGTTAACACAACGCTCCAGTAACACATTTGAGTAACATATCTGAGTACTTAAGTGTGAGGAACTAGTAATAAGTCATTACTAAAGAGTAAGTTATTATATATACAGATTATATACATTAATTCCAGAAAAGATAGTGGTAAATTTAAACATCTGAAGAATTTAAAACCAAGAGAAGATAGCAAGTGCTTAGAATGACCCAGATTATTACAAGTAGGTGTTAGAATAAAGCAAAAGACAATTTAGTGAAAGGCAGCTAAGAGTGAGATGTACTTATCTAAGGCAGAGAGGAAAAGAGAGATTGATCATTTCTCTAGATAAAGAATGTAGGAAGTTAAAGCAGTAGAAAATGTGTTCTAGAAAGAACTCATTTTGCATTGCAATCATTCATTCTTGTTTGCCAGTGCTACGAATATAATTCTTCTGTTGATCCAGAGAATTTGTATTATCTTGGAAACTCAGCATAGGTGTCTAGCTTGAATTTTGGTGCAGAAATAAGGTAAACACGTTTTTATTGGTGTTGTCAAGTACAAAAAGGGAAATCAAGTCAGTTCAGGCTCTGAGAGTATGCTCTCAAAGGCAAACTAAATGTTCCACTTTAGGGGGACTTGACACTCTTGCACTCTTAAGTCAGTGTCATTGAATGATGTTTGGGGTCCACCCCCCAGCTTTGCAGTATTACTGCTTAATTAGAATCACTCATTATTTAAATTTTGATCAATTCCAGGTCTGCTGGGAATACAAGATCTTTCTAAACCAGACTATGGAGATCCAGTTCACCTTCACCCTGGTGATATTCCAGTGTTTTGGGCCTGTGGAGTAACAGGAGTAGAAGCAATTATCAACTGCAGTATGTGCTGCTTGGAGACTATTTTTAAATTATCTTTCAATCTCTTTTCTCTCTCTCTTCTTTATTTTACTTTTTTAAAAGCAGACTGGGTGAGTTGGCTGATTAGAAGGCTTGATTTTAGGGTAAGATAAAAAGCACCCCAACCAAACAACAAAAAAGCCTTTGGCAGGACAGTTTTTGTTGTGAAATACAGATCTCCTTTAAAGAAAATTCCTCCTGAAATTTCACCACTTTTGACTATTTTAAAGGTTTAAATCTACAGCTCTGGCAACATCAAAACATCTTTTTAAGCATTGTGAAAAACAAGAAGTTTAAAGGCATTCATTTTTAAGTGTTTTTGTTTTGAAATATTATTTTGTACTACATTGAAGTAAAGCAATAGTAACGGAAGAAGAAAAAAAAAAAGAAGGAAAAAAAGAAAGAGAAGCCAGAAATCATTCCAAAATGTTGTCAAGAGCTAGCAAATTGATTGACATGGAGAAGAGTTCTTAAGTATCTCATGGAGGATGTTGAGCTTTTAGTTTTTTCCAAAATTAAGTAAATGTGACACACTATACATAAATGAAACTTTCTCCTCTGCACAGAGTGTTTCTGCACTGTGTGCAGTCATTTATGGAGACATGAGCACAAAGGGCAACAAAATGCAACAAAACCATAGTAACAGTGTTACATACTTCTCTAAGTCACTAGAGTGGAATGAAATGCTGTATTTTCATTCTTACTGAAAAAGAAGCTAAATAATCATAGGCAGTATATTTGGGAGAGCCTTGGGAGGCCATCTGCTTTGTCCTTCTCTCGTTGCAGGATCTTCGTGGTTTCTTACAGATGTTTATGTGAACTTCTCTCAACACCTGCTCTAAATATGTTCAGCTTTAAGAGAAGAGACTTCTTTTTCTTTCTTACATACAATCTCTTTTCTCCAGCCCCAAATCCATGCTGAAAATCCTGCTCTTTCCTGTGTTCTTCAGCAAACCTATTTATCTTCCTCATGCATCCTTGCTGTAGGGGAAAGAGAGAAAAAAATTGCCAATGTCTCTCCAATCTGTTGCCCAAAGTGACTGTCTATCCTGCACTTGCCTGGAACTGACTTTCACTTTTGTTTATTTCTCCATTTTCTATATTACAACCAGTTGTCATTAGTGCATTCCAGGAAATTTTGAACAGTTTTTATTTTGCTGTGCTACTTTCTCAGCTAGGTAGTTAAAAGTCTGCCATACCATCAGTACCCATACTTTAGATGAATCTGCTAGCTTGTCACAAAAAAATTGTCTGCTCACAGGGTTCAGTGAGGTCTGGTAAACCTCAACAACCATGTTCCCCACGTGCTTTAAATTGCCAGCCATAGAGTCCCAACAGATATAGCTCAAACCAAGCACATATGTACTTAGTAAAGAAATATCTTCTCCATTTTCACCCTCCCAACAAAATGAAGTTTTGCTTGTTTAAGTATACCAGTTGTGATTTACCTAACAATGTACCAATTTTGCCAAATCAAGAATTACCTAGATCCAGACTTCTGGAATCAGTATAAAGACAGGAAATATTTTCAGCTTAGGGAGCTACTATGCTGTCAGGTATAAAGAAGCTTATTTTTCTCCAGGGTTTTAGAGGCTACTCGTATTTCCTTTGCTAAGGCTCACTGGTCCCCTTTTGTCATTACTCTTTGCCAGTTTACAGTGGTTGTGGTTTAGCCCCAGCCAGCAGGACTGGGGAGAAAATTGGAAGGGTAAAAGCTGGAAAACTCATGGGTTGAGATAAAGACAGTTTCATAGGGAAAGCAAAAGCCATGCATGCAAACAGAGCAAAACAGGGAATTAATTCACTGCTTCCCATGGGCAGGTAGGTGTTCAGCCACCTCCGGGGCAGCAGGGCCCTGTCACATGTAACACTGACTTGGGAAGATAAACACCATCATGACAGACCTTTTGGGAGGGCACCAGAGTTCTGTTCTTAGGTTGCCTCAAGTTTAGACCAAAGAGGACATTGTGGAAAAAACTCAACTACCCACATGAGCTTTTTAAAAGTGAAAACATTTTCAGATGTACAGGCATATATTTCTTTCTCACAGTGTATTAATTACAGCAGTGTGACTTAAAGTATCACCTGTTTTTATAAGTGTCATCAGACAGGGACTCTGTTGTTATATGAAGTAGCTTTTTGAAATTTTATCATCCTGATAGCTCATTATATAGCAATAATAACATTTAACTGAAGTTTTTTCATTCGTTTTAGGAGCTCCATTAGCTTTTACTCATTCTCCTGGCTGCATGTTCATCACCGACCTGAAGAATGACAATGTCAGGTCCTTAGGAGGAGTCCCACAGGTCCACTGCATCTCTCAAGATCCTCTGCATTTCAGTATTGTGTCAGCAGAAGCAGCACAAAAGATAAGAACTCTAGAGACCCTGATTGGAATAGATCCAGGTATAAACAAAAACTGTCTCCCTTTAATGCATTCATTATGGGCTAGATACCACCTAACCTGCCTTTTTACATATTTAAATTTCAAGAACACAGTAAGAATCTAAAGGTGATTTTACAAATTCTTTGTGGAATGCAGTGAGTTTATATAACTAGGTTTTATATTTTCTGTTAGTGTAGTTAATATCAGAGTCTGGCCAAGACCATTCATTGTGGGTAATGGAATATCTGATCTTGATGACTATATGCTCTCAAACATCACAGGAGCAGTGATGTTTACAGCAAACTGGAGAGTCCCCAGGGAATAAGAACTGTTACAGAGTAAAACTGAAATTGGTATGTAAAGTACAGGGTACCTCAGCTTGCTGGTAACAGCTACATGGGTGTTCAGGGTAGAGTAAATAGCACATTTCTTTGCATATATTCATGACTACTGTGCTCCTACCAGAAAATTCTAGTAGTTGCATGTGTTTTTCAAGCATCGCTCTCCAATGGGTGGAATTATCTAAATTTTTGCTGACATATCTATCACTGAGGTGTATGATGGACCAAAGTGACCAGGTCACCACAGAAGGTAGAGGCTGGTTGTGTAGGTAGGGCTGCCTATGTGTACAAGGAAGAGAGGGAAGCAAAGGCAAACTGAGTAGTGCAACCATTCCTAAAATACACACTGAGTTAGTCCCCTCTGGCTACTGTAAAGTCTGAGCTCAGTGTGCCATAAATTTTCTGAAATCCTCTGTAGGCAGTAGTGGAAAACAGCTTACGCCCAGCACTCCTAGGCTCCGGGTTTGGGCTGTGTGCATACATTTGGGTCTGTTTATTTTTACTCACAAGGCCTCTCCTTTCCCACTCTCTGGAGTTGGCTTGGCACAATGCCATGCTCTGCAGAAATACAGGACCTAACTTAAGAGTTAGCTCATTTTATTGCTAAAGGAGAGTACAGTACTTTGTCTCAGTCAGTATACCCCACTTCTCAGAGACTTATATTCTGCTTATGCTAAGTTTTGTTCTGAACATTTTTCTCTGTCCATTATCCGTGTATTGCCTGTGTGTTATTTAGAAGGAATAGAGGGATAAATGCCAAAGGGGAAACTGAGGACAAAAAGAGGAAAATGTGGGGGTGAGGGGAGTGAGAAGGATGAAGATGTGAGGAGATTGGAAAACAACAGTGACGACTTACCTCTGTGAGCCCATCGTGCTGATATTCATGGTTTTCTTGAGTCCTAGCAAATCGAAAGAACTGAGCTGTGAACTATTTTCCAAGTGACAGGGAAGGGACATGGGATAGGAAGTGTTTGAACAATGAAAGCCGTATACAGAAAACAGTGTTGCCTATTTAGGGACTGACCCATGAGAAGAGACTTCTGTTACTATTCACCAATTTCTCAAGGTCTGATAACATGGTTCTCTACTACATGAAGTGTTACAAGAACTTCTAGTAGTCACCTGGATACCACTGTATTAATTGAGTTTATAAAGTCCCCAGGTAACTTACAATGTCTCTGAAACCTCACTTCTGAGGCAATCATTTCATTAAGTGAAATTTATTTGGGAATTAGCTCTTCCCGAAGTGGATGGAGTTAAATAGAGACAAAGGGGCAGCTTACATGTCTGAAGTCTGCATTAGAACTTCAGTAAGGTCTGGGGTGCTTGAGTTGCAGTCTAGCTTCAGTAGCTAAACCTGGTCTAGCAGGACTGTCAGAGGAAAGCAGAGGGCCAAAGGAAAGGAAACAATATGCAATAAGCTCTCAGAGAAACCTATTTACACTCATGCCTAGAAATGCTAGTTGTAATGATTTTCATAATTGGATATTCTTAACCTGGAAGAACAGCCCATTATCTTCATTACTCATATCCCACATCTTCTTAGGTTTCCTGAGGAAATTACCCCAATTCCTGCCTTGACCAGAGATTTTTCTCTCCTTTTTTTTTAACCCATTTTATGTCACTAAAGTATGTACTTTCACCCAGAGGGAAACTTCAACAGGAGAATGATACATATAATTGTACCACTCTCTTTAAAAACACTTGTCTAGGAGAGCGGGGTATAGTGCACCTGCAGCGCCAGGGCGAGCTGCTGGGGGCCTGCCTGGCCCTGTCCCACGCCGGCTCCGTGCTGGTAACAACAGGATTTCCCACCCACTTCACCCACGAGCCGCCCGAGGAGAACGACGGCCCCCCGGGAGCCCTCGCCATCGCAGCTATGCTGCAGGCCTTGGAGAAACAGGTTGCCATAGTTACAGATCAGAGAGCCATGGATCTGAATAAAAAGATTATGGAAGAAGCTGTTCAACTAGGTAAGAGACATGGGTTTTTTTCAGTTTTCATCTTGCTAATTTGAGCCAAGGTTTGCTTCAATTTTAATCTGTCACTTAGTACAGGACTTTTTTTTCCCAGAGGATGAATCAGAATTTATCCTCTAAGCTCTGCTCAGCATTGCTACGATGACATTTTGTTAAACCTGGCTGGCATCAAGTTAGTGTGTACATATCTGGGTACTGATTCTGGATGAGTTGCTTGGGATAAATTCTGGATGTCTGTTCTTATTGTTGTAGACCTGTTTTCGACCTCAAGGTCCCATTTAATAGCATTTACATCTAAACAAGTTTAAATTAAAATAAAGATATAGGGAGCTCATCAAGAACTGTGTAAAGTTCTTGATTTGAATTCTTACTGTTCTAGCAATTTTGCTTTCTTTTTTTTTTTAAGTCACTCAAACACACATCAAACAAAATGAAAAGTATTTAGTATCTGAATTTCATTTTGCTTTCCTGTAGGAATCCTGAAGAAACCCATCCCTCTACTGAGTTATCAAAGGGAAAATGCTGATTCAGCTTTAATGTTTTTGTGTGAGAATGGGAATCCTGAAAGACCTAGGTACGTGTGTTCTGGTTTTGAGAATGGGTCACACCTCTGCTGTGCAAAATTATAATAAAATAAGGACCATGGTCTGAGAAGGCACAATGGCTACAAGTAAATCCTTAAGACTTGTTATGAACAGAACAAACCTTGAAGCCAAACACTGTTATTGGAGCACACACAGAGTACAGAATTCTACATTATTCTGCAGTTATGCACTTCTGGGGTACAAAAAAGAAACAATTCTTCATATATCAATAGTTCTTTTCCTTCAAAAAACTTCTAAAAGTTTTTCAGCTGGTACTCTGTAAATATATATACACACGCTACATATTATTTTACCAATTTTTAAATCAGTGAGAAGATCAAAAAGTATTATATCAAAGTCAGTGAAAGAGCTAAGAAAAGAGCTGTGGAGTGTGTTCGTTTTCTAGAGCTTTAGCTCTGGTATGACAACTGGGGAATCTGACCCAACTTAATAAAGTGTTGTGGGTTTGTAATGGTGTGATTAGGGTTAAGGCACTGGAGAATTTGCTAAGTAGCTGTTTGCTCATTTCATTACTTAGCAGGCAGCTTAAATTTCCTTGAAGTAGGCATATATTGCTCATTTTTATTCATCTTTCCTTGTAAAGTATTTTAATGTAGTTGCCTTCAGTTTGCATTCTTTAATAAAAAGATCTTTCACCCTGGTATTTGCTTCATTAGCTTATTCAATTCCCATTTCTTTCCACAGGTTAGTGTGTACTGTAATAGTATGCATGATACTGTCTTCATTTTTTATGTATTGTTTTAAAAATGTCTTTTATAGCTATGCTTAATAAAAGTACAAGCAGATTCTATTTAAATTGGTCTCTTAGTCCCAAAAAGCTGAAGTATTTTTTTAGGTAGGCAACTAACCTGCTGAAGGTCTCTGGAATCACTGTAGATACCCACCCACAAGAACATTAAGTAATTCAGCAGAATTAGTAATCTCTTGACAGTAAAATTGGAGAAACAGAAGCAAAATAATTCTAACATACAGTGGCAGAACTGAGTACTAAAGTTCTACTTAAAATGTAGGAGAGCTGCAGCACATCTGTCTACTTTCATAACCAACAAAATAGCCATACACTTAAAAAATAAATCCCCCAAATCTAAAGACCCAAACCCAAACATTGCCTAACTAGAAACAGATTAACGTTTGTCAAACAATGTACTTTAAGCAGAAAATGTACTTGCACTAACAAGGATTTAGATGATCATTAATTTTCCACTCTTTTGTTTTCTTTGAATACACTTACAGAGACTAATATTTTACAAAATACCGTCTGCTTTCATGTGAAACTCAGCCAGGCCAGATGGCTGACCCAAAGGATTGCTGGCTAGGAGGATTGCAGGAACTTCTCCATTTCTTGATAGCAAATGTGGTTTGGGGGAGCTGTGCTAAAGCTATTTAAAAAACCTGAACTAACCTTTGAAAAAAAACCCATGGAGAACTACATTCAGAAATAACAAAACAGTATCCAAGTTTTACCTTGAATCCCAAAAAGTAGAACCAAGCATAAGCTAACAGAAGAATTTTTCATGTGAAAATCACAGCTTTGACTTTTCCCCTCTGTTTTTTCATTCACCTCTAACCAGATTTGATCACCTGATAGCAATAGAGCGTGCTGGGATGGCTGCTGATGGCAATTATTACAATGCCAGGAAAGTTAACATTAAACATCTTGTGGATCCCATAGATGATCTATTTTTAGCTGCACAAACCATTCCAGGAGTCACAACAACAGGTAAGTGTGAGTTTGTGTGATATTCTCAGAAGCAAGAGAAGCACAAAACAGGACCTCTTAGTGGTAGTGAAGGGGAGCAGGAGGCAGGTGCTGAGTAGCTGTGTTCAGGCTACAGCCATTTGTTGTGGTTGAATTTGAGACCATTGCTGGAGAAAACCTGCAAGTTTCTCTTAAAGGATTCTCACAGCCAAAAAAAAAAAAAAATGGATTTCAAAGTTATTTAAGGACAAAAAAGCAAGCCCAGGTGTACTACCTGTACATAAGTGTATGCCACATGCACTCTAAGTGGAGTTTTTAATAGTGAATCCATTCTGTATTTTATGTGTTAAAGGCAGCATAGAAAGTAAATGGTTATTGGATGGTAACATTACTTATTAAAGTATTGAGTTTATGATTGTTACACCTAGGTTAAAACAGCAGTCAGGATAGAATCTTTGTTTATATTGTCTTTAGCAGTACATTCCTTTAAGCAGGAATTACATACTTGCATCTATTATAATAATGCCTTCTCTAACAAAATATGTGCATACAGTAGGAATCCTTAAAGGAGTGCCTTGTCCTTCCTACCAAAACAACATTGCCCTTTGCTAGTCCCTCTAATGAGAATGCTTTTGTCAACATGCTGCTCCTCTCTTTAGGCAATAAACCTTCTTTTCTTGAAAACTTATTTGTATCTGGTTTTGAAAACATACGCCATAGACCATTGTACAACATCCTTGTACAATCAAATGCTTCCTGCTACCATGTGTGGCCCAAATGAGAGTTTTGAAGATATATAATCTCTATAAATATTAAAATTAAATTGGAAATAAGTACCCATGCCAGACTGCCACATCAGAACATGTCTGCTAATTTAGCTTTTTTTCTTCTTATAGTGCTGTGGACTCGCTTCTAAGTGTTACCAAAAGTATGGGAACTTTGTCTTCCCGATTTTGTTGTTTTTCAAATGTTTCCACAGAATTTAAAGGGCTTCTGCAGAGATAGTTCATAGTCTGATTTCACTGTATTGGTATCATTTAAAAGCTGTGTAGCAGAGGACTTCACTGATTTTTTATTATTGTAAAATTTGCAGTACTTTGTATTTAGATTTAATTCAGTTTTTTTCCTATTCATAAGAAGTACCTTCCAACATTCAAAAGGAAGCACTCTAGATGGCACTGTCTTGGCAATCTCAACAGAGGACAAAGATTGACTGAATAAGTATAGGAAAAGCTCTGTTTTGTAAAGATGTCTGGCAAAATGCCTCAGAGCTTTATCTGCTGCTGTTAGTTTCAACTCTTGTCCCTGATTTTAGGTTGTTGATACAAGAACTTGATCTCTCCAACTACTTACATAACATCACAACCTGATTCCTTTAGTAGAAATACCCTAATCTCTTCAAATATCTCCCACAGCAGCTCAAAGTATATTATTCATTTGCTGGAGTTTGGAATGTTGTGCCAGCTGAGAATTTGAATCTATTCAGCAGAATGTAGTTTGTTTCAAACATTGTCTGAATATTCAAATATACTACCAAATGCAATTAATAAAAAATACAACAGGCTTGTGAAAAAGAAGAAAAGCAGTTACTCAGATTCACTATGTCTCAGTCCTGTGAACTTTTTCTAAAGAGATATCTGCATAGAAAATGGTTTAACAAGTCGGAGGCTTCAAACGACAATGAAGGGATCTGGTCTCATCTCCCATGGCATTTGTGTATGTGGAAATTCTGCTCTGGAGAACTAATTGAATATCTATAGAAAAAAAATGTAATTGTTTCTTACACTGTCTGTTACCTAGTTAACATTTCTTGTTTTGTTTGTCACACTAATTTTTTGTGTCTGTTTTTTGTAATTGGGAAGCAATTTCTTGGGTTGGCTGTTGGGTTTTTCAGTGCATTTCTGCAAAGCTTAGTTTAACTTAGCCACTGGGCTGTGGCCTTTGTGTCTTGTCTCCCATACTGATAGCAATGTATTGCTACTGACGAGGATAAATTTTTTTCTGGTGGGTCTATCTTCAACTTTCTTTATGGTCAGTAGGAATTTGGAGGCATATGACCGGTTCCAAAATAAATGCAAATATTGTACAGCATTAGGGTGGAGTACTCGAATAACCTTATGGGCTAGAATACTAGAAAGATCAAGTTTTCAGCCTACAGAAGTTCTTTATATAGTGTGCTCCATGGCAAGAAGCACTGTGTCAGTAGGTGGAGAGGGGAAATATTAGAACATTTGCTACATGCTGATTAATTGCTGTCAAGTTCCATTTAAAACAAGATCTGTGTTTAAAAAAAAAAATCTGATCTGATAGTTTGACCACAGACAAAGCATGAGCAATGCCTACAATTGTATAGGTACTGACATCCTAAAAACTCAGGGAGTAAGGAGCAGCCTTGAGGAATTCATGGATTAAGAAAACATGAAAGGCTGAGTTTGGAAGGGACTCATTTTCCACATAAGACTGAAATGAAAGATTAAGAGATGTTACTGGAACCACATATTATTTTTTTTCTGCTGTCATACAATTGACATAGCTATATGCTATTTATATAGGAGCTAATTAAAAGCTTTCCAAAGTACTGCATGAAAAAATGGGGTCACACATTTCCCTTTCATAAAGATTTTTAGCACAGAAGATTGGCATCTCCTGCATATTTCATCAATGTAGTTCCAGAAAACAATGTAGTCAGTGGGAACTTGCATGGAAGATCCAGCAGAACTATTTTTCCTTTGCCTGGAAAGCGATTGAGCCTTTAGAAGAGGATTTGTCTTGCCTATTTTCAGACATCTATATTCGAGATGTCTGCCTTGGGGTGAGATGAACTGAATGTGTGAAGGGAGTGTTTCTTTCTGCTGACTTTAAAAGCAGTGTAAGTGACTGGCTCATGTTTGGATGGCTGTGTTTGCACAGGTGAATTTCACTCTGGAGATCTACAGTAAAACAGTTCCTGGCAATGTGTGGAGGAAGAAGAAAACAGATGGGACAGGAGACTTTTCAGTGGGGTGTTCTTTTCCTTCCAGTGTCACACAAATGGGATACGTCCACAGCAGTAGATCTCCTAACTGTGCAGCCATCCTGGTGACAGGACTCCCACAAAGACAAGAAAAGCAAAGCAGGACTGATAGAAAAAGCCCTGAGCAATGGATATCTTTCAGTTAAAGAAACTGTTAGTTGTCTTCATGGGACAAGAATTCATCTTACCCTTTCTAAAGAATACTAAGAGCAAAAATTTTAATTTTGAGTGTAAGAAAAATCAGAACATCGTGTGCAATTCTTACAAAGCAGTAGAACTTCCATATTTATATACGAGGATAGAAGCACCAGGATCAAATCAATATCCATTTGAAAAGCACTACCAATGAACAGATTTTTGAAAGCACCATTAACTCCCAATAGTGAAATAAATGTGAGCAGATTATTAAAGATAAAAAAGAGTAGCTGTTCCATGGCAAATCCTTTTATGTAAGCTATGTGTCACTCAGTTATGCCCCACTTGACTGGATAGACTTAAGGAATCAAATAAAAAATTACTGCTGAGAAATAACTTTCCATTTCACTTAAAGAAGAAATTTGCTACAGACACATGAGGTATTTATGCAGTTACTAAAAGTGTTAAATTTACCAGTTTTCGGGGCTTGAAGTGTAAGTTATAAATATTGTAATTTCTCTCCTGTAACACATGCTATGCATTAGAGCAGTCACATTTCAAATTCAAATCTGATACATCACAGCAAGGACTTGGAGCTGTTCACTGTTCTGTTTCACAGACATTGTCTAGGATTTTTCTGTATAGATGGAATTTTCTAGTATGTTTTTAATATATTGGTAAGAGACTAGAGGTTATGTAAACTGCTAGTTTATATGTTACCCTCATCTCCAGGTCTCTAAATGACATCTGACAACTTTATGTCCTAAATATAGGGTTGCCCAGAATTTCTCTGAAATTACATAGATCCCACTAATTTCACTAAAATCACTAAGACAAATACACAATATTTCTATTTGTGCAACAAAAATCAAGGCCCCACATCCAGTATATAAGAACACTTAAAAAAATAAAGACTAGCTATTGTTTTGGTAAGTGACCATGGAAAATGAAAACAGTAATAGTACACAAGGCTGGGCTCTTTGTGTACTGCAACACGTTAGTGATCTGTATCAAACAGATGGGCAGTGCAGTCAGGCCTACTTCTGCCCAGATCCTTATGTGTATTTTTGCTTATCTTTCTGCAATAGTGGTTACTTCTATTTTTTTTTAATTAAAGCTTGTAACAAGCTGAAGTTTTCTATGCTTGCTGTATTATAGAATTGTCAGCTAATTCCTCAGGTTTATTTTGGTATAATTTTCTATCTTCTCTCTCTGTGCTGATGTACTTGTGATAATGCAGTATATAGAACACTCATGTAAGACCTTCCATAAGCAAAGTTTATTGTCTTAATTCTGTCTGCAGTTCACAACCACTTGATAGTTTTTATCTCTTTTGCATGCATGCAAAGTACACTGTACATTGCATGTATAAACGTAGAGGTTGGCATGTAATAGAGGATGCTTTCAGCTATTTCATTCACAGTCTTCTGTTTTTAGGCACTGTGGATGAAAAAGGATAAACCATCTCATATGGAGCTATGAACTATCACAGCAACTGTGGGGAAGACACTGGATGCCTTCTAGAGGGATTGTCAGTTATATGCTGTGTTCATACTCATTTTGTCTTTTTCTCTTTTATAAAGGTGTTGGAGATGGAGGAAATGAATTAGGAATGGGCAAAGTAAAAGATGCTGTAAAGAAGCACATAAAAAATGGAGATGTTATAGCTTGTGATGTTGAAGCTGATTTTACTGTTGTAGCTGGTAAGGAATTTTTGGTGGGGTGGGAGAGTAGTTGATGTTTGATAATAGAACTGACAAGGAAACATTTGTCTTTCCAAGTAATTTGTATTGTTCCTTTCCAAGTCATCCCTGGCAAACTAATCTATCTCAGTATTATGTACATTTTCTGAAGAGTTAAGTACCTGTTGCTTCAGAAGAACTGACTGAAAATTGAGAATGTTCCATGAACAAAGTGTATTTAACTGGAAACAGGGGAAATCCTGAGTATTCTTGAAAAGTCACACATTATATAGAATCATAGAACCATAGAATCCATCCAAAAATGGCTTGGGTTTGAATGGACCTTGAAGATCATCCAGTTCCTACTCCGCCTGCCATGGGCAGGAAACCTTCACTAGACCTGGTTACTCAATAACAAAAATCAGTGAGGAAGACTGCAGAAGTGATCTGTGTGGGAATTAAAATATCTGTGCACATACAAATTTTCAGTGTAATGGATAAACTTCTGTGAGTGTGCTTGTATCAGGCATAAATTAGTCATATTGCTCCTTTACAAAGAGGTAAGTTCTTTCAAGAATCACTCAAGGACAAATGTATATTCTTAATATTCAGCTAAAGTTGAATGTTAAAGTTAAAATTCTCTTATACAC
The DNA here is from genome assembly GCA_013398055.1 of Ifrita kowaldi. Taxonomy (NCBI): domain Eukaryota; kingdom Metazoa; phylum Chordata; class Aves; order Passeriformes; family Cinclosomatidae; genus Ifrita; species Ifrita kowaldi. The sequence goes on along the minus strand of VZRS01014755.1, from coordinate 7,752 downwards.
CAGCATGAAATAAAATTCGCAGTGAGAGAGAGGTGTTCAGCAAGGACCAACTTGTGAACTGGATGGTCCATATTGTTCTTGGGCTCAGATTTCTCTGTTCCTAACCCCGGTGTCTCTGACACTCTGTGGACACTAAGCAGCCAATTTTCGCAGTTTGGTTTCAGTGTCACTCTTTGCAGGGGTCTCTAACTGGGGTGGCTACGCCATTGCCTGTGCTCTGTCTGTGCTGCGCTCCTGTGAGATCCACGACCGCTACCTGCGCAGAGCCGTCGGCTTCCCACGCGCACCGAGCCAGAGGCTGTGGCTGCCCGCGCTTCCGTCCGTCACCAAGGTAATTCCTGTGCGCCAGGGGTGGGACTTGCTCGTTACACATAGATGGAAGCGGCCACCAGCTGCTGAATCCTGCTTAGTGCAGGTCAATACCTTACCTTCACAAGGTGTCTTGGTTTGAAAGACAGGTGTCTGCTAAGAAAGGCAGGAGCCTCCCTTGGAATGGAAAATGTAACCCCCTTCCCTCTGAATTATTATAACTTTGAAATTAAGGGGCTTTCAGGCAAAGATATGAGAAATAGGAGTAACAGTTCTTTACTAGTATATTTAACAAGGCAATAATACAGAAACACTGGCTTAACCTGACAGAGTCAGGACACGACCTGACACCCTGCTGGGCAGGGTGGGGGTAGCAGTCCCATTAAGGGGTGGCTGCAGTCCTCCTGAAGTGGTAGATACGGTTCTGTAGAAGCAGGGATCCTGTAGAAGGGTCCGGTCCTCCTCTGAAGGGCCAGTCGTGGTTATGTAGCTCTTGTCCTCTGGGAATCCAGTAGGGAAGGGCTGCCTGTGGTGTTCCAAACCACAGATTACATCCAGGTAGGAATGCTCGGTTCCTCTCCCTGCGTGGAGCATCTCACAACGGGATGATGTAATTTTAGGAGTCATGCAGTGAGGCTGGGTGGCCCATTAGCAGAAGATATCCCCTGGAAGGAGTTATCAGGCATGTGTCATGGAAGAGATAAAGAACCCTGCCCCTCCTGGTTTTAACAGATGGTGATAGAATATGTACTTTTGGTTACATCTTACATTGTAACCTAAGACACAAAGTCTTTAGGGACATTTGGGGATTCCTTGTGAAGGAGCAGCCACACTGTACTTAGACTGTTCCACAAAGGATTCAAAAGAGATTGCAAATAAAAATCCTCCAGTATGAATGTATTCATGTCTTCTAACTTCAAGCAGAAGACAGTGCTACAATTTTATGGGCAGCACAAGAAATCCCTGTATTGAGATACAGTGGTTAAAATTCCCTGTTGGTTTCCTTAGCATCATTCATGATTTTATAACTCTGTTCTAGTGTCCTTTAGATGTCTGCTTCCAAAATCAAAACTCACAGTTCTTATGCAGTAGCCACTCCATACTTCTGATCTTTGTACTTTACTTCTGATCTTTCCACCTTTTCTAATTTGCTGGAACATTTCTACAATTAGTTTTAAATGTTTCTAAATTGAAGTTGGAGAAAAACTTGTACATGAATATTTTTAAATGTGTTTTGACTAATGCAGCTCTGTACAGTGTGATATTCTGGGAATGCAAAGGTTTCAGTCAGAGAAAAAGTAAAATAACTGGGAGGGGTGAGAAATGACTGTGATCTGTGCTCATCCTGCTAAGCACGTGCCTCTATTTTTAACTTGGCAGTGGTTAAAAAAAAAAAGCTGTCTATATAGATATACACAAACACACACACTTTAATCATTAATGAAGTTTGTTCCACATATTTGCAATAACTTAGGAACTTCAAAATTCAGCTTTATTGGCAGAGTACCTCTACAGAGATTTGGACAAAAGCATTAAGTTTGTGACGTCCAAGAATGCTAAACAAAATCCAATCCATCTACCATAGAAATGTCCAAAACAAAGAAACTTTTCTCCTGAGATGACAGCACATTCTGCATGAAATTCCAACAAAGCACCTTTTAAGTATTTTAGAGTAGATCTCACCATTTTTTTTTAATTCTTGCTATCTTAGTTTTTTATCCAGAGGTCGTAAAACTGAAACTGATACCAACACTTGGCACAGCCGTATAGTTTAACAAAGCTTATATGGCCCTTTTCAGCACAGTCTTTTCATAAAATAAATTAATTACTTTTCTGTTTTCAGTGTTTTTTCCAGTGGCATCTACTGGTTTTTGACCTTTAAATTAATGCATCCTAAAATTACTATGATCAAAATTCCTGGTAATGAGGTACTGTAATTAAATGTCATATTGTGTACAGGAAAACCTTCTTGTTTTTGTTTTACTAAGCTATACAGCTGGGAATATTAATGAGCCAATAATGGGCTACTGAAAGTGCAATACAAAAATCTATTGAGATAAAATTAATGGAAACAATTTTGTGGAGGAGAGAAAATGACTAAATGTCTGACAAGAAAATATGATATCTTTAATTATAAATCACACAACAGTGAACAGTGCAGAAGATTGAATACATTAGTATTCACATACTCCATTAGTATAAAAAAATCAGACCATTTATGTTTATATGGCTACTTTCTGCAAAATTCAGCTTCATTTAATGGTATAATAATTGCCCTGGTGAGATAAAGAGCAGCACCATACAGATCCATCTCAGTGTTTATAGTTGTGTTTGTAATTGAAAAGAGGACATTTGAAGGAGTGCCTAAGCACCAGACAGCTTTCTTATAATGTGCTTTATTTTTCTTCAAAAAATGGCACTTCCATGAATGCTGTAGGTCATAATTACCAAGTGAAGACTTCCCCTGAAACACCAACATTATTTCCCTGCAGGCTCTTGTTCAAGCAGTGTCAGGGTTGCGCTGCCAAACCCCAGAAGTGTGGAGCTCTCCCTTGCCACTGAACAGCAAACTGAGATTGTTCAGGGCTCATGGATCAGCCTTTGCACACATCTTAGTGAGAGATGCTGCAAAGCATTTGTTCCGTGGTGAGAACTGCAGGAGCAAGAAACAATTGGACCTAAACAATCTTTGCTTACCTTTACCTTTGCTTACCTACTAATTTCATTATGGTATTGGCTCGGTTTTTCAGATGTCTGTAGTACTTTTATACCAAAGTGACTGTAATGAAATTCATTCATTCATACATATCCAAATGTAGCTAATGCTAAACATCCTACAGTCAACTCTGCATTTTATTGCATCTCACAATCAGGTTAACACATCAATCATCTGTTCTTTTACTGAACTCTTTATTAATGGCAGCGTATTAACTGTATAGTTTGGGGTTTTTTATGACCTCTAAGAATATGAACTATATTATAAATATATGAAGGGGTGATATATTTTTAGTATGCTGTATTACCTTTGTCATTCATAAGCAAGTTGTTCCCCTTGAATAAAGCACAAACTAACAAGATATTTTTCTATTATTTTGATTATTTTTTCTGGTTACCCCGCTCCCAACATAATTATTTACTAAAGAGAGAACTGTGGTCAAATTGCAGCACTGTACAGCTAAGGAACCGTGCTGTACATTGTATTTGCTTATTACAAAGGGAAACAGCAGCATTTGATGACAGACTATGGTTTATCAGGCATAGTTATGTACTATTAAGCAAGCAAACTTTTTTACCTCATATAAGCAGATCAGAGAGGTCTAATATGTAAATATGTAGCAGAAACCATTCATATTAGAGATTACATTTTGTTTATCCAGTTTGGGCATCTCTTTTGTGACACAGGAGATCTCCTTTGTCCTTATGCTTGTAGATACACTCAGTGCTAAGAGAAACCTCTGTAGTGCAGAAAGATCAGTTGTATATTTGCATTCATTTATATGATCATTCATATGGTATAAACCGATGTGTTTTTATAATTTTGTAAATTACAAAGTAGCAAATTTTATGCTACTAATGTATCCAGATAATTTCCTTAAATAGATGTGTCACTACTGACACCATGTAGCTATGCATATTTTTCCTTTAGTAGAAAACCAGAGCCTCATTTAATTTTGTTGCAGCTAAGAACTGGGATGTTTTACCAGGAAATAAAAGACAGATCTTTAGAAAGTGCATTCAGAAAGCAGGTTACACAATTAAACTGAATTGATCATGCAGGGCATGCTTTGCTTCATTCAGAAATGATCATATTTTGGCCAGGTACTATATTATATAAAATACAACCATATTGTGTCTAAATTCAGATTTACAGCTACTGTATTCTTTGTAGTTTAGAAGTGTTCCTGGAAAAAGTCCTAACATCTGATAAGAGAAGAATAGATATTTTAACTTCATAATTTTTTTTTCATGATTCGTGTCCAGGAGATAAAGAACTTTGCTAGAGTCTATTGTGTGGTAGTGTCAAACAAGAAGTGTTAAAACCTAGGGAACTCTTTGTCAAGGACACTGGTAGGACTGTTCCAGCAGCAGTTTCCATGCAAGTGGAAATGGCACAGTAGACAAAGACCAGAAAGGGCATTCTTAGCACAGAAAGGGAGGAAAAGATAGGTAGGTGAGTGTTTCAAGGTCTTACATAACTTATCACAGGGTTGGCGTAGGGGAAGCTAGGTTTTTTGTTTTCTTGGATTTTTATTAACAGAATTCAAGAAATAAATTCTCGCTATAGTAAATGCTAAAAAAATAGAAAGAGTTTTACTTTGTACATTTCATAACAAATGAAAAGCAGAGCAGTTGATGCCAGACATGCATCCACTTGAAACCAGATCTTCAAATTTCACTGTTCCCTGTGTTTTTTTCAGAGCTCATTTTATTCCGTCTTTTCATCCCACAATTCTAACTGGCCCATAGCTCACAAAAAAAGGATTTTGTTCCCTCTGTGTACTTTTACAGCTCAACTTGGAACATGCTTTGTTATCTGCTTATATTAGTTAAGCAAGAAAATAGCTGTAGTTCTAAACAAAGTATATGCTATTTCAGAGCATGCCAAGGAAGCACAATTTCCGAGGTTGTTTTGTCCCCACTCCTTCCTTCAGCAACCAAAATTCTCATAAAATCAATAATAAAAAGGGAAGAGAGCCCAAAGGCACAGAGAGATCAGAGAAGCTGCAGAAAAGTGAGTGTGCAGCCCATCGACGTGTTCTCTGTAACCTTTTTTCCTGGTGCATCCTCTTTCCCTTCTGTTCTTTTTCTTTAAAAATGCAGCTGCAGCCAGCTGCCTTGCTGGGGAAACCACAGATGGATGTTTGAGATACTTTGGGTGGAGGTTCCTCTGATTCTGATTTGTGCAATATAGGAACTTGAAACCAGGCAAAAAATTATAGATGTTTCTGAATTGACACTAATGTTCTGTTTGAGGGACTGTGGAGAACAATAATATTCAGTAATTAAATAGCAGTCAAGATCATAAACCATCTGACACTCCCTGAGCTCCAGATGCTAAACATATTCTTTGGGGCAAGATAGTACTTGCAAGGTGATGGCAAAGTAAATATGGAGGATATAGTCAGTCTCTCCCAGAATTAACATAAAGATCTTGATGACTGCTCTTGTCTGATTCAGAATTTTAATTATACACTGTTTCTTTGTTTTTTAAGGAAGAAAAGCTTCTGAAAACACTTGTGCAGCTCGGGGTTCGCAGTGGCAAAACTGCCAGTCTAGAGATGGAGGTGGATGGGCTGCCCTTCTACAACACCCATTCACTTATGATTGAAAAGCTGCTGCAAGAAGCACTGCAGTGACTGCCCCTGATGATTTCTGCATCAAGAATTGCTCCCGTATCATTTCCTTATTCTTGAGGTTCTCACAAGGTGTAGAAGATCAGAAAAAGATGACTTTTCATCTCTGGTGTCTGGACCACACACAGCCTTTCATTGTTATCCTTACAACATCTCTGTGAAACAAGAAGAGGATATCATCACAATGACTTAGCCTACCTTTCTTTTCTGTAATTTTATAATGGAGAATGAATATTAAATGATTTATAATGAGAAGTGATCTGGCTTTTACAAAGAAAGCATGCAATTACAATGAGATATTATTGCACTGCTGTTCTTGTTTTACTGACCTCATAACTGCAACAGGAAGTAACTCTCGTAACAACTTGGATATAAAAATATTTGTGGTGAGGAAAACAGCTGCAGTAGAGAGGGGAGATTCAAAACAAAACTGCAGTGTTACAGTAGTGAAAGCTCCACTGCACACTTCCTGTAGCCCCTCTGTCTTCTTATGGTGGGGGATAGTTTGTGGAAGTGTGAGGAGATAAGGAGAAAATTTCAACTGAGCTAATGAAAATAAGAGCAGCATTGCAGACCTTCCATGTAAAGGGTAGGCTGTGCCATTGACCTCCGTTGTATCAGTAGTTTGCCACTTATGTATTTTGCCCCTTTCTGGGTAGCAGAGAAAAGTTGGAGACATTTCAGAGTATCCTGTTGTTAAGAAGAAATTAATTGAATATATAAATAATTATTAAAATTAATTATTAGAAATAAAAATATTATTAGAAATGAATAAACATTTGCATTCAGTATGAAATAACATTATGTAAACAAACATTTACATGAATTCCTGTTACAGAAATTCAGCTCCTGACAAGACCAAGTGAAGTAACATTAAATTCTATCCCATAGAATTTCTAACACTGAAGCAGTACACGACAAATGGTTGTGAATTGTGCCCAACTTTTGTCATTTAAAGCTGTGATTTTACCTTAACTCCAGATGAGTGTCAGGACTGAAGCTCTGCTGGCTGTCAGGCCTCACAGCAGAGAGGGGAGGGCAGCTTTGGCACTGCACCTCTAGAGCACTGGTGCTTTACCTGTCGTAACATGGAAGTTGCCTTTAGTTGGACTTCCAGCAGCCAGCAACACTTTATATCTCTTTTCCTTCCTGGCAAGTGAGTTTTATTTTCCTTCTTCGATGCAAGACAAACAACTTAATTTTTTCAGAATGAGAAAAATAATTTCATACCACCAACACCAGCATATTTTGAACATTGACCTCCTGAAGTCCCTGAGGATATAAAGCCTTTAAAGACATAAAATAGTTGAACACACGACAGGAAGAAATCTTAAAGCCAGACTTGCTGCTAGACATTCAGATTCACCGAAGATCCCAATGTGTATTTTATAGATTGATCATTTTTTTAGATTTGTTTTATCTCAAACCTTCTGAAAGGATGTTCTAGAAAAGTATCTTTGAAGTTTCACAATTAGAAAACATCTCCTTTAGAAGTCTCCAAACTCTCCAAACTATAAGTATTAAGTAAAATATTTCATATGAATGGTTGAACTTTTTGCCAAAGCCAGTAACCCTGTAGGATGGTGCATGTTCACTGCTGCACAGAACTCACAGAATGAAATTGGCATCATTTTAAAAGAAGCAGCTGATTTTATTCTCTGTGTGCTACTGACATATTACACTAATAGGTGCAATGTGTACTATTCTTTCCAAGCACTAACTTCTGTCAAAAAAAATTCATTTAGTAAGGTTTTGCTCTTGTTCCCCCAAAATACAAGTCTTAACGGTTGGATTTCATTAAGAAATACAAAATTTAATGATTTATTTCTCTTCTTCTCTAGTGCATGCTTTTAAAATCCCTTCTCATGTGCAGTCCCAAGTACTGTATTTACTGCAATAGCAGCTGTAGCATGTCTCTAGCAACTTTAGCAGCACCCTTGAGTGAGTTTTGACTGAGATGGAAGGAAAACTCTAACTGGGAGTTACCTTCCTGCTGTATCAGTTACAGTTCTGCAGCCTGAGGTGAACAGTTACAATACAGAACAAATTGATAAAATGTAAGCTTCAAGGAAAAAAAAGAGGAAAAAAA